>JASKGM010075863.1:0-15359 GCA_034509205.1 Ceratonia siliqua
GGGTCGGGTAGCAACCTAGGCACTTCACTTTCAAGGGATGGCCAGCTATGGAACTTTATTTTGAACTGAGTGAAGCTTTCGAGTATGAAACAGAGGATGGAATAGATGGGTTCATCACTTTGTCTTCTTGTTGGCTTCCCTCAATGCTCTAATCTTGTTACATCACTCTATAAGCAAGGCTTGTCATCTTGCCATTTTTTATTATTAATTTTGTTCTGCTAACCTATTCATTAAGTAATCTTTGTTTTCTTTGAGTTTCAATTGATAAAGCATTATATATTGAGGGAGGAAAGTACATTGAAGGACTAGAAATCTTGCTAAAATCCGTAAGAACCCGCCTAGAAAGATGATTTTCTCTGTCTTTTTCTTTAGGATATCTTAAATGAAGGCTGTTGATGACTTGATGTGGTGCCTCTAAATTAGATATGATACAAGAAGTAATTTCCTTTTATTATCTTTGAAGTCTTTTCTTTCACTTTTAGAAAATTAATTAGTGTTATTATTTACTACCATTATAGTGAATACTCTAGTGCAGTTTTTTAGTTCATGCTATAGAAATGGGGTCACTTCTTTATTTGAGCGTGTTGTAAATGCGTTTGATTTGTTAGTATAACCAATATAGCTTCTCTTTCAATAATATTTGCTGGCATCGAATACCCTCTCTCCAATTCTTCATTTTTCCTGTCCCTTGTAGTTAACTAAAATGCATTGACAGATTCCTAAGCAAGAGTCCTCCTATCTAGGATGTATCTAATATATATGAGTTATCTTATTCATTTTTTTCTATTTTTCTATTACAAATTTCTATTCTATATTTATATTTTTATTGATTCTTCAAAATTTCCCTTATTTTTGTTAGGTGCAAGTTTTAACTTTAAAGTAATATAGCTTTGATGATCATTTTTTTATATCATTGGTTAAAAAATATTATTAATAAATCATTGGAAATTTGTGACATATGAGAAACTATTGGTTAATCTTTTTCTCTTGACTTGTTTGTTTGATTCTTGTAATGCGGTTGAAATATGACATCTGAAATAACTCTTTCTTCCTTCTTTAAGAAGAAAGATGCTAATGATTCTAAGTCATTGCAACCTATTACTTCTTTGCCTCCAAATGTTAACTTAACCTTGGATGATCATCCCCATGCTTCTAAACTTGATGAACGCCTTCAAAATTAAGCCTAAAGAAATGAATGCTATTAATATAAAGTGTGATCCTAGATTGCATCCACAAATATAGGAGTTCTTTTTAAATCAAAAAGATAAGATACGTTGTGCTTATCTTAAGGCTCTTATGTACCAACCAAGGAATAAATAATTTCCCTTTTCTGGAGAAGGCAATAATCATCGTTGATTTCAAGCTTCTTGGTATGATGCACAGTCTTATTGGTTAGAGTACTTACCTAAGAATGATGCATCATTTTTGGTATGTATTTTGCTTGTATGAAAACTGATTGTATTTAGTTTGATATATTATGATATTTTATTTTTATTAAAGTAGATTTTGAGCAAAAACACGCTAATAATAAAAGTTGTTACTTGATAGTTTTTTTATTAAGTGTTTGTGTTTTTTTAAATGTATACTATTTTATCCTCCTTACTAATTTTTATGATTTCGTCTCTGCACACATAATATGTATTTAGGAAGCTCAACTAATGGTATGGAAAATTAGGCACAACATCATTGACTTGCTGCACATCTTTCGCCCGTTGGCGCACCCAAGCCTTGTACTGGCGATATCTCTTCCAGTGAAGATCCCTTGTATTGATAACCTACTCCTAATCCTTGTTTATACTTATGCAAGTATTGTAAGAGGCCAACAACTTGGTTGGGCTTATGGGATCCTCTTTCTTCTAGCGAGCATGGCTTATGGGATCCTTCATCTCCCAGAAAATATTTATCTGAAATATATAACTCAGTCAAACAAAATGACCAAAACAAAGCATCAAATAGACGAGACATCATAGGGAATACCAAATATTATATAACACGGTCAACTCGTCAACTGAAAAGTCACACGAGGCTGATTGGTTGGTTGCTAACTTGGAGTACTAAGAGAAAGTCATTAATGAAATGATGCGTTTAGTGTATCAAACTCATCGATTGTTTGATCCCAAATTGACTCTTTAATATATTCTTTCTCTTTCATTGTCTCCACCATTTGTTTTGTCTATGTTCTTTTATAATTTGTACACATTAGAACACGACAAAAAACTAGTCAACCACTAATGAAATTGATAGCCAAGCAACATTAAACAATACCAATTAAGACAAAAAAACACAATTCAACCAAATTCTAGAAACAATTTAGATCAATATCATTGTGAAATTCACCAAGTTAAATGTCAACAACCTATGGGCACAACTACACATTCCAACAAACTAACAAAATAAGGCCATAACGGCCATAAGAAATAGGTAAACAAGTTAGACCTCAAGGTTCTTTTTGAACTTGCTTAATCTAGGTTTCCAGCATGTCCCTCTCGAACGCACAAGTGTCATTCGCTTCCAGTAGCTCAGCCTCCATCTAACCAATCTTCTCTTCCAACTCTCCAATTCAAACTCGTGCTTGCCTCTTAGAAGCTTGGACTTTCTTCTTTAGCGCACAAGCTTCCATCTCTCTGGCACGAGATGACTGCACCTGTCTTTTAGCCTCCTTTACCAACGCACTTTCTCCACCTAACGCAGTAGCTTCCTCCTTAAACTTGGCAAGATTGTGGGTAGCCTCTTCCTGCGAGCAACACCACCCCTTTATTAAGTCCTCAAAATCTTTTTGCAGTTCTTAAATCACAACACTATCCCAAATAACCTCCGAAAGCAGGTACTTCACCTTAGTGGACTGAAGTCTCCTTTAGTTAGCAGGTAGTGTCAATAACTAGTCCACGAGATGGCTGGGATGAAACCAAGAGTTCCATAGAGAATTTCCTAGATTCCTCACCTTGACACCAACTATGCCTCAGAATATATCATTAAGATCTTTTACAAAAACACGGCTCTTCCCATGGCCCGAGGACTGGAACCTTGCATGAAGATGGACACCCATCGCATCCGAACAGTCTATTCTGGTTCTCTTGCCCCCAACTTGCTTTTTCCCCTTATCCATTGTGACCTCCTAAAAAATTAAAACAATACAAAATTATACAAATACTATTATGAACAATAAGACTAATAGAGAGATGCATAGAAGAAAGCGTGTTAAGCAAGACATTTAGAAATATCCCTGATTCAACGAGTCTATAAAGCTAGTTAGGAGAGATTACAGATAGTTTGTAAGATATGATAATATATAAGGTACTGTAATGATACTTTTATAATCAAATAGAATTATAAGCTTTCCTCTTTCTCTCTCTTAAGTTTGGAGGTGCTCTGTCCTCGAAATATATATTGGTTCTCCCATAACAATTATAAGTACAAAAGATCAATATGATAATCACCCAAAGAAGTGTATCAAGGGAGGGGGAAGATATATAAGAAAATAAACATAATGTAACACTTAGGCACATAACAAACAAAACATAGTAACATACCAAGCACATATGATGCCCACACAAGACAAAGGCAATGTTATATCATTAACCTCCACTAATTATCTGCCAATGGCAACCTTGGTCAAAATATACGATATAAAGCAAATCACTTACAAAAAAACACACTTGAAGACAAAAAACACAAAGCAATGGCAAAAGAAAACAAACTTCAGATGGAAGGCAACAAACGAACCTATTGCCTATGAGGGATGTGAAATAAAAAGGAACACTTCATTAGGACATGACATTTATAGCACGATATCTTAACCTTGCATACCTAGAAGACAGGTTGCAATTATTAACTTGATTCAAGAATACGACACCTTGTTACCAAGATGAAGTCGAAGTACCACACACTTGCTAATTGGAAACATTGTAATTGACGAAACGGTGGGACAACATAAATGTACCATCAATGCCATCCTAGCAATAATCTTTAGGTGGGTAAGTGTCATGGCTTATCCTAGGGTCCAATATATGACCTAACTCTCATTAACCCAAACTCTAAACTTCCCACAACACCAACCAACCATATCATAGTACCCAATCTAGATCAAACCATTCACTTACAATACCATTCACTGGAGGATAAGGATTTAGTATAACACCCACCCAGATCCCATCATCTTGTTTGTCCATTTACTTAAACGGCCAGGATGATCCCACGAAATATAAATAAAATAAATATTTCATTTAGTTATTCTATTTCCTTATTTACATCAATATTTCTTTTTATTTTCCCTTATATGTAGGCACTTATTTGGTCATAATAGGTAAAAAATTTACGGTCTCTTTATAAGACATTAAGGCATCAGTAATGTATCCCTCCATGACTTTATTCTTCCCAATCAATAGCTTGAATCAACATGCCATTGGACATGGATAGGTGAAAGATTTAAAAATAGTTTTTCCATGATTAATTATTATCATGTGGCTTAATCGTGACCATCCATATGAACAGGTGGTCACGACTTAGGGATATATTTTCTCTTATATTTGTTTGAAACAACATGGTGTGATAGTATTTAATCATACTTACATCATATAGAATAAACGAAAATAAATGATTAAATCTTTCTTTACAGTTAACCCAATAACATAACAAACTCAATTGTACTACAACTATATCAATTCTCCACTGATCTTATCGAATGTTAAGATTGTGATTTTCCTCAGCCATTGTCATTCATATAATGATCACCTTATGGGCTTAAAATATGTTGAGGTAAGCAGTATTAACATGCCATATTTTTGATCCACTTACATACTTCACTATAGCCTCAAAAATGTGTCATGTGCTCTATCAGACATAATTGGCCACTGCTAGTTATAATCACCTATAACCAACGCAACAAGCCATAATCGGTCTGATCCCATTGTTAGCTACATTGAGTTGTGTATTAATAAATATGTTATGGTGACATGTGACTGAAATCAATGAAAGACATCAATATACATAACCCAACATCAAATCCTCTTTAACAGCCAATTGTTAGCATCCACATTGCCACATACATCTCGCAATTATAAATAATGTAATATGTATCCCAAAATATCAAAAATAGGAAGAATATGATATGAGCTGGATAGAGAATATAATATTTTGAACATTTAGAGAAGCACACATCACATATAGTCTCAGGATAAAGAGGTGCCTACAAGCACGAGCTGTAATAAAACAATCTTACATGAAACATAAACGATTATCTTAATTAGGTAAACAACTACATTAAACTGACTTAACATTAAACAACAAATATGTTTGGGAATGTTATATTTCTCTACACTAACTATTGTTTTTTTTTTTTGTGTAAGTGTTTAATAATTAATCAATTAATGAAATAAATAATACAGTTTTTCTTGCACTAATAGCCATGTTTAATAAAAAAATTTGTGAATATTTCCAAAATGATCACAGTTGCAATAAACAATGATATTATTGATGATATCTATTTGGCTATGGCACTTGTAATGTCAGGGACACTACATCAAACAACATGCACTTGGGGCGTTGCACCACTCCATACCCCTTAGATGCTTCTTCTACTGACAAGGACATGAATTTAGTCTGCATTATGGTGAACATATCTATGTGGCAAACAATGTGAACCACCATTCATTTATGGAGGTAGGATAAATATATAAGAATGTATAGAGGACAATATAATTTTGTTGATAAGTTCCTACCATTCAGGTGTCAATTTAGTCGGCTGCAGTGAATCTAGTATGTAGGTTTTGCTTGCTATAATATCAATCACTATGAGGTGCCTGTGTGTTTTCCCCTCACTAACTGGGATGACAATTTATAGAAAGACAAATTAAGTCAATTCATTTGTACCATACAATTCTAAGTAATGTTAAACATAATTTGGACAAAAATATTAAATAAAAGGTGAACAATTTATAGGGCATGTAAATTACTATATAACCCTTTTGACGAATGCTACCTGACTCAAATACAACTTCTGGTACCCCAGTATCATTTTTGACATCGTTATTGCCTTATGCTCAATGTATACCTGGCTAAAATGTATATCTAGTAAGCATTCTGTTAAGAACATATTACTATAACACAAAAAATACTTCAAGTCTATGTAAAGCTCACTGAAACATGAGTTGGCATGAACCACAATATCGTTCCAATGCCTTCAATTTGAATCTTCATCAAATGGCAAGCTAGTAAATCTAGGATCTACATATAATTCACTACACATTATGACTCGTATTCATATGTTTAATACAATGAAAAATAATCCAATGTCTCATTTCATGTTAGGCATAAGCTTATATCATCTGCGATCAATTTTCCAGGATACAAACACTGAATAACTAATCTAATTGCATACGCACCCTCACACACTACCACGTTTTCACTGGAATAAGACATCTTAATTCATAATTAGATACAAATGCATAAATGAAGAATGGGCAATACACAATATCTTACTTAGGATCTTTCACTTTAGAGAATATAAATGTTGCCACCTCCAGATGTCCCTTCGAGAAGCAAGGTCTAAATTCAATCTCAAGTATGTCTTCAACTACTGAAAGGCAAATGGGTTAACACTTTTATTGGAACATAATTTTGTTATTTCACATTCTACAACACGTGGACATGCAGTAGGTGACAGTGTAATTCATTGTAAATAGATAATGCACATACTTTAATGTCAATCGTCTGTTCCACTTCCTAATGTTTATGTATGGAAAGTGGAGCCCTTTTCATGTGCAGGGGATTTTTGTCCTATTCGTCTACTATGCTTTTAGATGTCAGTTTCAGTTACTTTAGCACAACCCTTTTCCACTTGCTTTAAGTTTAAGCTCTCTTCCCGTGTCGATGAGGGGCTATTCCCACTATCCGCTAACTATCAGAACTTGCATTGTTGCATTCACTCAATGCTTAACAATTATGCTAAGGAAGACACTTACATCCGAAGCCTATAGTAAACCAGCCTTCACAAGTTTATCCATCTGTTGTCTAGCATCAACATCTCGATCAAGACCTCTTAAATGCTGAGATATAATAAAAATAGATAACCAGTGCAGTCCAATTAAATTAACATTGTTGTATGCGTTGGGAGACTAACTGGATTAGAACAACTTTCTTCCTTTTCTCTTGGCTTGCAATCGATGTACTGTGTATATGCAATGGTAAAACTAAATACTAAACCATAAACACTATAACCTATTGAGTGGAACATCATATTATTATGGCACATGTACCTTATTGTTGACCTTTTTGACTATCTCTACATTCAACTGCCTTTTTTTCCCTGTAAACGGATCACTTGGTGATCCCAAGCAACATCTAAGTCCACTCTCTAGTGTGCAGTCATCGTCTATGTCGGTGGCACTTGCAAACGTAGTTGGGCTAAGTGCATAGTTAGTTTGGTTGATTATTTGATTTACATAATCATGCACATACTCCACATAGTGACGTGGTTAATATTTAACACATTGGGTCAAATACAAAGAGGATGTTTAGGGCTAAGCAGTATTTTGCATTACTGGTTATTATTCTTTTTCTGCTCTGTCCCTTTTAAAGCCAAACTGGATGCAGTCATCCATTTCCTTTCTGCTATCCACTTGCATAATAGATATAAGGTGATTGACCTTATCATTTAGTGATTTAATGCTGGCTTTCAGTTCATCTACCCATTTGGGCTAATACTTCTAAATGAAAAAAGTTCGAGCCTTTTGGGTCAGTTTTAATGGGTTAAACCTAAATGAGTAGCAAATAATGGAAAATAGAGTACACAATGTGTCTTACCCGTTTGCTCGATTGAGTTGTTTTTCCTTGTTCTCGTCAAAGCATTTGATTGGCCTTCAGAGTTGGCAGAAAAAATAACAGATGCTGGTGTACAATAAATTGACGGGAATGCTGACATTGCGGATACAAGGGATGCGGATGATAATAGAGCACTACCAAAGACAATGTAGGGGAATGAGGAGAGAATAATAGAGGTGACAAGGTGCCAACAAGAATGAAAACTTAGTTGAACAATGAGTGTTCAAATGTGTTCACGTAAGGTGACCCAAAACTCTAATTTAACATATCAAGTCGGCATCGCAGTCTGCAATATCTTGGAAGGTAAACCATAATGCAAAATGGAAAATCATATTTAATGATGTGTACTATGAGTACAGTGGTTAGACTACCAAGTCAGCGAATAGGACGGTCTACCCAAAACTAAAAGCAAATTAGCACTGGCAAGAACAAGGTGTCTAGGGCGAAGAGTCACTTAATCCATATAAATTAAACATTGTCCATAGTGGAACTACATAGTTAGATTGCCTTAGTTGATGCATATATAACATAGTTTCATGCCTTGACAAAAATGGATTTTTAGTTTAAGTTATGTTATATAAATATCATTAATTTAGTTCATATGAATTTGTTGTTGTAAATTTAATATCAGTTAATAAACGTGCCTTTTACGGCTATTCAAAATACTTATTACATGTAGCATGGCAAAAGCATAATTCTATTATATTTTTACAGTCACCAACTTATGCATCAAGTTTGAACCAATATCAACCATTGCTTTTCACCGTTAGGTTATTTGAAGAATTGAAGAACAACTTATAAGATTCAATTATCTTTATTATATGAACATTACTTAAATATAATAAACACAACTATAAATAATTGAATATTAATCTCATATTCAGGATACACTACATGAAAATATTAAATAAGTAACTAAGTTGATGATGTATGTTTAATAGCAGCTAACTATACTATAAATAATTGAAAATGAATATATATAACTTAAATAATTGAAAATGAATATATATAACTTAACAAGTTAGCTTGGCATTTCAAACAAGCACCTATGAGAATGACAAGCAAAATTGAAAAGAGAGGAAAGATCCCTTAAACAAGTATATCATATTATTATTTGCATAACCAGAACAAATATAGGGTTGATATAATAAGAAGTAAGAACATAAACCTAGAATAGCAAATGAAATTTAATATCAAAAAATTAATAACTAAGGATTAAGCATGCAAAATTGATGGTTAAAACAATCACAAACAACTAACAATATCAGAGCGATGAAGCATCCAATGTATGTAGAAATGCATTCGAAAATCACAATGAATCAAGATAAATACATAGAACATCAAATTCAAATACACAACAATAAAAACCATTGAATCTATCAAACTCACAATATCAAAATTTCCATTTAGTAATGCAGACGTCTAATACTATTTCCTCAAAGTTGGCTCTCATAAATGAGCCATACCGTAAATGAAAAACCTAAGTAGATTACTCGCTAAATAAACAATTAATGTTTATAGATTTATGAGGATAAAGTTTAAAATGTTGCATGAATAATGTCACTCTAATTAGATCACATAGTAAGATTTTATAAACTTGTAAGGAACTTCTATATACATTTGATGCAAAACAATTTACTCGTAGATGGATTGATTTTAAGAAAACTATTTTGAGGTTTTGAGGAAGCTAAATGTAATTTGTAACAAATTTTGAGGGGACTTATCATTTAAAAAAGAATGAATGACATAGCAATATTTTCTTACAGGGTGAAAATTTAATTTTAAAATGTACATTGAACAGAAAAAATGGGGGGAATTTTAATTAAATATATGGCTAGAGTGAAATATAATAGTTAGTTGTGGTTTTTATTTGGACTTTTTTGCGAGGGAAATTGGAGGGAAAATGGAAATTATGATCATTTACTATTTACATGAGGCTAGGTTTGGTTTGAATTTGGTTTGTGGTTGGGATTATCCCAGTCTAGTGCCAACCTTTCCTGCCTTTTTTATGCACCCAATGAAGTGACAGGTGTTGCACGCCACCCCAAGTGCCATTTGGCCCCTATCTTTCCATGTATTTGATAAAGTATGATGTAGGACGAAGTTGTGGTATTTTATATGCTGCCATGGTGGTAGCAATATGGCCTGTCATTCAACCATTGGATGAAGCTATAACTTATTACTTATACAATTATCAAATGCATCCGATGTTAATATTCAAAGATGAGATATCAAATGCCCAATTGTCTAATACTACTGATCTCATATATACTATCAAATATCAAACGACAAACACCCTATAATCATTCCACTCAACTCATCCAACTATAGGTGTCTATATTTGAAAATACAAAGTTGTTTTTAATAGGATTAATTTTTTTCTGGGAATAGGCATTTATAGGATATTTTGTAAACCATATATGTAAAATAAGTTAACCAACGCATTCGATTCCTATTTCAACTTCGTGTCATTGGAATGAAGCGACATTAATTCATTGCCTTCATGGAGTTCAAACATTTAGCTAATGTTTCTACGTCAATTATCAAATGCAAACATGTTTAATGGGGATGACAAATGACAAATCACACGTGCATGATATTGATCGCTTCTATAAGAAGTTAAAATATACTAAAATATGATCAACTGAATTGAATAATAATATACTTTGAAGATCCACAAGCGAACCAAGTAAATACTATTAACTTAGACTACAGCAAATTGATCACAAGCTAATGTTAATTCAAAGTCCAACTGCGACAAAATCAGTCACACGATATATTCGAAGGCAAAAATCAATCACAAAATTATACTCAACTCCAAGAAGTCATGCATGCAAAACACATATCATATTCTATAATTACTAATAACCCAAACAAACATAATACACCCATAATCCGTAATATCTTAGCTCTAACAAAAATAATATGGCATTGACTCAATCAAACTAGGAAATGGAATGAATACTACGATGTTTAATTATAACTGAATGCCGGTCAATAACTCATACGTATGCACTACAAGAAATTTAACTTTCAGTGGTGACTTTTGTGACGAACTTAAAAGTCATCACTAAAACTAGGTTTTTTATGACGACTTTTAGATGTCGTCACTGAATGTAGTTGTCAGCCTTTTTTAGTGACAATTTTTTAATTTCGTCACAAAATCTAACATTTTCAGTGACGACAGCCATTTGTCGTCACAAAAAGTCAAAATTTTGTACCAAATTTGATGGGTTTAAAAAAATTCATGATTTAGTGACAAAAATTAAAATGTCGTCACTAAAGACCTTTTGTGATGACTTTGGCACGTCACTAAAACAATGTTTTTTGTGATGACATCTTAATTGTCGTGACTGAAACTTGGTTTAGTAAACATTCAGTGATGACATTCATTTATCATCACTAAATGTTTGTTAGGGTGAAGGCTTTTGTGACAACATTTATATGTCGTCACTAAAAGTAAAAAATTTCAGGTTCCTTGTTAAAGTAGGCGGGTTTAAGAAGAATTAATGATTTAGTGACGAGAATTGTGAAGTCATCACTAAAAATTTTTTGTGACAACTTTGACCGTCACTAAAACAAGCTATGGTAAACCTTTAGTGACAATATTGATCTGTTGTGACTACTTTTACTGTCACTAAAACAAAGTAAGTTAGGTCTGGCTATTTAAAACTCTAAACGCATAGCTTGACCCTTTTTCTAAAACCATCATTTGCACGTCCCTCTCCCTCTCTCGTTCACTTTGACCATCATTTCGCCCCATCCTTGCCACCGTCAGCCGCCGTTCACTTCTAGTTTAGTGGGCAACCTTCATGGCGTCTTGGAGCTTCGATGGTGGCCTATGCTTAACTCCTCGCCTGTCACTTCTATTGCCAAGTACAGTTCCTAAAGTCAAAACTCTATATATGCTGTTGTTTTCTTTAGCAAGTAAGGAGAATCCCATTTCTTTGTTTTGCTCCCTTTTCGTGTATATCTTCAAATTGGTTACCCAGTGATGAAGAAATAGATAAGGTGCACATAACCTATTCGATGAAATGCGTGGAAGACAAAATTATCTTCATCTCTTGTTTTTATCTTTAAATATCTGAGTCTATTTGCATGCATTTGGGTTGATTACCAAGTTACCATGTTTGATCTAATATGCAACGAACTATCTATTAATAGTCAATGAATTGAGGTTCTTGAATGACTTGTGCAGTCTTTTTGGTTTGATTATCGCTATAACTGAATCACTGAATTAAGTTATTTCATAGTTTATCTGGTTCCTGAAATCCATAATTATATAATCCATATTGTTATTTTGGATTGTATAAATATATGTACACTGGACTTCAATATTGCTATGTGCAATGCAGTGTGCGTGCCCCAGTAAGAACTATTAGCTTAAAGATGCTAGTTTGCTTAAAGAACTTGTACTTTCTTTTCTTCCTTTTTTTTTTCAAAAACAAAAAACTTTGGTGTTCCAAACAGGTTGGTTTGAGGTCACATCTTTTTTAGTTATTGCCGATGGTGTTCATTAGAGCTATATAAGATGAAGCTTGATAGGTAGTCACCCTTAAATAGGCTTTCCAACATCTCAGCCTCATTCTTGAGATATATGCAAGTTTAAGTGTGAATCAGGAGAGGTGGTCAAGCAAACAGGTAGGCTTGTCATAGAAGGATTATTGACATTTCATTTACAATAAATATGTAAACCAAATCTACCTTTAAGTCAAGAGGGTGCATGTCTCTAGATTTGGATCACATCTCGAATATAGGATACTGTCATCTTCATAGAAAAATAAAAAAAAATATGCATGAATTTATAAATAATTATAAGTAAAACTTATTAGTACTACTAATTAAATTGTGAGTATTATATATTATTTTTATTTTTATTTAAGCATGATAATGTCATTTTATTTCCTAACACAAGAGGATTCTATTTCAGTGTAGCTCTTATATTAAACTTTTGATTTAATACTTTAATTATTCTTGTATTTTTACTCTAATTTAAATTAATATTAATATTTTATGAATTTATAATTAAAAATTGGAATTAATAAAAATACATTGACCAATAGAGTAATTAACCTTTCTTACCTCCATCACATGGTGATGTGGTGGGAAACATGTTATATTGGAGACTTCAAGTCATAAAAATCCATCAACCAAAATCATATATGACTTTGGACCCTCCCCCACTATAGTATAATATTTACAATGCGTTTTGGTAAGAGCTCTCAATCCTTGTCCACTTTTCACAAACCATTTCTTCTGTCAAACAAATAATTAATATGTTTCGAGGCCAGTTAAGGATTAAAAGGACCCTCAACGGTAAAAAGGGGATCAATTGGTATCCATGGGGGTACCAAACGTATTAAGAGTGGAATTGGATCCTACTTTCCATCGTGCAGCATATCTTATCAATTCCCTCCTTGTAAGAATACTCTGCTAAGCCCAAGATGGATTAGCCCTAAATCCCATAGATAAGAAATGGCTAAAGGGGTAGTATCTTGCTCTAAAAAGTCTGTTGAGCAAAAAATCAGTATCATATGCTAGTCGTCAAGCTAATTTAGCTAGGAATGCAAGATTCATTGCTTTCAAGTCTTTCACACTTAGACCACCATCTTTGTTCGTTGTCATATGTATATATATATGAGTGTTTTTCCTTTTGGGGGCAACTGCCCTTAATTAATTGTCAGTAGGTCCATCCTTGCCCATGACCTCTTCCTGCACCTTTCAATTAGAAATTTTGATCAAGGGAGGTGATTTCCTAACAAAGTGTATTGGTAATTTGAAACAAAACATAGCATATAAAGGAAGAACACTAATTACTGATTTCATTAACACCAATCATCTTGCACTAGGAGAAATTTTTCTCTCTGTCTTGCTAATCTTTATGCCACCTTGTTCCTTATATCTAATGGGTGACATTTATCACTCTAATGATTCTTTTCTTGATTGGGTTAGTTTCTTTTCGTTTGACATTCTATCACCTACAACTAGTTTCATTCTAATAAGAAATCCTCTAAAAACCAGAAAGCAACTTGTACAAGAGATAAGCGACAGACACGTTTGCCCTTGTGCCTTACAGTTATAGACATCTTTCTCTTGTTTATTACCAGTGTCATATTATATTATAAATATTCATTATATGATTAAATGATAGCACTTTCTCTTCTTTTTTTTTAAAGAAAAATGTTTAAAAATATTGATAAATATAAAATATAGGTCAGAATTTTATAAATATTATCACATCTTAAATGGTTTAATTTAAGTTCCACAAGAAAAAAAAAGAAATTCAAATATGGACAAAATATATTTACATTTTCATATTAGTGCCACTTAAATTTTTCACTAAACTCAAATTTCAGAAGTTTGGAGGTGAATTTTTTGTAATATAACATTAAATAATAATAATAATAATAATAATAATAATAATAATAATAATAATAAAATGTTCTTGTACTTTAGCCATACTTGAGTAGGGCCACTGTAGTTTCCCATGGAGAGGACAAGATACTAAATTATATGGCCTATTGTATATGTCACAATGTGACGGTTGGTAAAAAGCTATCATTTTATGACTTTGGGGCGCGTAAGGGAAAATGCAGAGAAAATGGGAGTCACCACCAATTAATTAGAAGGATAATTGGGATCCTTAAAAAAGAATGGAAAACTAGCCATCGGAACCAGAGGAAGGGTTTGGGAGTCTAATTATATATGGGGAAGGTGTTAGGCACCCCACAACGTCCATCCCTAAGGATGGTTATCCTAATTCTTTTTACTTTAAAAAATTTTAATTTATTTAAATTACCCATTTTTATTAATAAAGTGATAAAGGAAAAAAAACTAGAAAAAGAAATAACTAGACCAGCCTTACCAAGTAAGTGCCTACATACCCCGAAAGGGATCAAGGTCAATGTAGTTCAGAAATATTTGAATAAGTTGATTAGGTGAGATGTATGTTCTCAGACTGGATAATGCTAGGACATTAGGGGAATATAAAATTCCACTTAAAGCCTAGAAAATGAATTAGGAATGGGGCATTGGGAAGAATATACCTCCACTAATGCCTAACAAAATTGAGACTTTAGGAAAATAAAATTCCACTGAAAGTCTAGAAAAAGAAATAAGTGGGACCTCGAGAAGGATGAAATTCCACTGAAAGTCTATGAGATTTAGGACACTGGGGAGTATATTACTCCACTTAGTGCCACGAAGATCAAGACTTTGGAGAAGTTTAAACTTCCACTAAAAGTCTTTTAAACAATCATAAATGAAATGAAAATGATAATTTTATTATTTGTAGTCAAATTTTAATTTACCCAATTTTGTGACAAAACTGAAATTTAAAGCATCGTGGTGAGAAACGGAATTTTTAGAAGTACTTCAAAATATAATTGACGCGAATAGTGTGACCAAAATGTATTTTATGGGAATAATGGGGTCAAAAACCTAATTTATAAAAATGATGGGACCAAAAATACAATTTAAGTAAATAGTAGGGCCATAATATAACTTATAAAAGTGATGAGGCTAAAAGTATAGTTTAAGTA
>JASKGM010075874.1:0-15358 GCA_034509205.1 Ceratonia siliqua
AGAAATTGCTATGAACCTAGCAAGGATGGCATTGTGCATGTACCAACATGGAGATGGCCATACTGTTCAAGATTGCAAAACCAAGAACCTTATCTTATCATTACTTATCCAGCCTATTCCCATTATATGTACAAAGATTTGAAGTTCATTGCTGATAATTTTGCTATCATATGTAAATAAAGTTAAGCTATATAGTGTGAGTTGATGGCTATATTATAACCTTGCTTTAATGTAGAATAACATAAGCTAATATATATCATAATATAATGAATGTTGACGCATGAATATCTTCATCTAACGGTTTTAGCTTTTAGATTGTTGGTTCCTTGACATGATATTAGTCACTATGCTACGAACCAAATTCCAAACTTTGAGTGGTGCTAACACTGCAAGTTTTGATGGTGGCTATCAAAGATATCAATATAGGCATGTTCAACGACAATATTTCTGTCTTTTCAAACACAAATTTTGTCGCCATTGAAAATAAATTTGATGTCAATGTCTTTTTGCGACCATGGAAACTTGTAGCCATGAAGGTATATGCAACAACGTTGGTGGCGACTTTTCAAGTTTTGGCGGTAATTTTTAAAGGCCTTGTTTTAAAAGCTCATACTTTGTTGGAATATAGAAAATCATATTGTCACAACGTGACGGCCGGTGAAAAGCCATCATTTTATGACTTTTTGGGTGCATAAGGGAAAACGTAGAGAAAATTGGAGTCGCCACCAATTAATTAGAAGGATAATTGAGATCTTTAAAAAAGAATGAAAAACTAGTCCTTAGAACCAGAAGAAGGGTTTGAGAGTCTAATTACATGTGGGGAAGATGTTAGGCACCCCACAACGTCCTTCCCTGAAGATGGTTACCCTAAATTATTCGTGCTTTAAAATTTTAGTTTATTTAAATTACCCCCTTTTATTAATAAAATAATAATAGATAAATATGAAAAAATAAATAATTATATCTACCTTATCAAGTAAGTGCCTATGTACCCCAACAGGGATCAAGGTCAACGTAATTCAAAATATTTGAATAAGTTGATTATGTGAGATGTATGATATCAGACCTGAGAATATTAGGATATTAAGGAAATATAAAATTTCACCTAAAGCCTGAAAATAAATTAGAATATTGGAGAGAACATATCTCTACTAAATGCCCATGAAAATCAAGACTTTGGGAAAATAAAATTCCACTGAAAGTCTATAGAAAACTGAACTTTGGAGAAGATAATCTTCTACTTAAAGTCCTTTAAATATTAAGCCTATGGGCAAGATTGAAATTTATAAAAGTAATGGAGCGAAAAAGAGATTTGAAATAAATGGGGACCAAAATATAATTTTAGAAAATTAGGGGTCAAAAATGATATTATTGAAAATTGTTAGGTTAAACAAAATTTTTGGAAAGTGTCCTAAGAGTATTGGGTTTTGTAAAAATTCCTTAGGAAATACTTAACTGAGTCCTTGAAAATTAACTTGTAAATCAATTAGCTAAGCTTTTACGTACAACCCCTAATTACCATCCCAATATTAATCCTATCCTCTAGGAAATTAACCCCTTGCCCTTATGTTCAAAATCCTTATATCCCATTGCAAACTCAGTGAGTTTCAAGCCCAGTAATCAACACATGCCCAAAGGGAATATAATTAGGTATTAAATTACAAATCACACAGTAACTCTTAAGGCACAGAGGCCATAGTTGTCCATTATGTCATAATGCAAAATTCTTATACCAACAGGTTTGAAATCCAGGGCATTGCTATATATAAATCCTAAATAAACTAAGCCCAATATATGCATTGTGAGACAACAATATGTCCATGAATATGGGGAAAGGAAATATTTTAGAATGACAAAGCATAGTTTGATTAAACCACAGGACTGGAAACAAGATCAGTCACAATTAGACCAGAAATTAAACGGTATCTGGAGAACCAAATCCAGAAATGAAATCTGATTCAACACGTACAGTAACCAAAACTAATGAAAATCAATTTCATAAACTTGTAAATAAAAAGATAATAGTTTTAAATCAATAGGTAATCGAAATAGAAATGAAGCAAGAGAAGAGATCTGACTAAAACCCTTTTGAACCAATAATTAAAAGACTTCATTATGACTCAACAAGTGCACACTAGTTACAACTGACAGAATTTAAAATGTATTTCGATTTCAACCATAAATGAGGGCATACATAAGGACTCAATCAGAAATCAAGGGATATGTTTTGATTAATGTCATCCTAAACCAAACCAAACAGAACAATACGTTTCCACCAAAAATAGAAAAGAAGATAAAGTAGCTCATACCCAATAGACAAATTACCATAAGATTCAATGCTAACATAACTAACAGAAAATTAAGGGGAAGCTTTCTAATAACATCTCAACTTATGGTAACTTATCAAAGCAACAAGTCCCAATTAACACCTCAAATTATCTTTAAGAATCAACCCAAAGAGTTATATAACCGGGAATCATGAAAAATAACAAAAGATTAAGGGGAATTTTCTTTAAATTTAAATAGTGACAGCCACGAGTTAAGACCTTAACAAACCTAACATAAAGAGGCCATTGTCAATTAAGCAGAATAATTTCCATTATTATCAAAATTTTGGTGAACTAAGTCTCTCATGAACCCAGACTATCAACAACCCATATTCTGAAGTAAACTCACCCAGCTAATTAGCACCACTTTCCTTCGAAGATAGCTCGCTCAGTATCTGTCTGACTTCCTCTACTGTCGTCGATCCCCTTTGTTTTATGTGTTTTCTCGACTTTCCCCTTTAGTTCTCCTTGATTCAACCTCTGATTCTTCTTTGATTTCTAGAACTCTCGATTTCCACTTCAAAAATCTCTCTGTTTCATCCAGCTATTTCCCCCTCGAAGGTTCCCTCTCTATTTTTTATTTTTGTTTCGCACTCCTTTGTGATTTCTTGCTGATTCCAGACCTCTCTTTATCGTCGCTATCTTTTCTGATTCTTATGGCTGAGTAGCGCAGAGCCGTAGACTGGCTATTACAGAGGGAACATGGGCGTGGCTTTGGCAGAGTAAGCGTGCAGAGGGAGATGGAGAGAATTGGGGATTGGGTGCCATGAAGGTGCAGAGGTTGCATGAAAAGGGATTTGCAAAGGGAGTGGGTTTAGCAGAGAGGATGGGTGATTGTAGAGGAGATGGGGTTACGTGAAGAATGGGTGCCGTGAAGGTGCAGAGGTAACATGTGTGCAAAAGGAAAGGTGGATGCGTTGAGTTCAGAGTGATTTGGGGTTTTAAGGATTGTGGGGTCCGGGTCAGGCTTGTTGGAGTGGGTTGATGGGTCCGGGTTTGAAGTAATGGGTTTAGCTTGATTGAGTCCAAATTTGAGGGAGTTGGACCTGGGTTGGTGGGTTACTGAGGGGTATTAGGCTCTTAGTTAGTTTTTCTTCTCTTTTTTTTTTTTTCTTATTTATTATTTTTAATTTTTAATTTATTCATTTATCTATTTTTTTTATTTTTTCTTTTTTCCTGGACAAAATCCAGTGTTTACACATATAAAAAATTAGAGTTAAAATCTATAGAAGTTAAATAGAGGGCTTCGTCTGTAAATAAGCAGTTAAATTAGTTAAGTTTGTTACAAGTGCACTCGGCTAAATCAAGCCTATAAATACATCTCTGTACATAATTTTATATACACGAAAGTAATGAGAAATGTTCTAGTTTTCATTCACACAATCCTCTGTTTTCAGAGCTTGCTAGTTATAGAAATTTACATGGTATCAGAGCAGTAAAGAAAAGGCTTCTGCTCAATCCTTTCCTTCTTGATTCTTGATTCTGTTCTCAATCCTTCTTATTTCTTGCTTTTATGGCACCTTTGCAACACCTTCTGAAAATTCTGAAAGCGCTTCTATGGCTAATCCTCATATAGCGAATCCTTGTGATGATTCATCAACTCCATACTATCTTCATCCTTCTAATAATCCATGAGCACTTCTAGTGTTTGAAGTTTTACAGGTAAGAATTATACTACATGGAGTCGTTCGATTTCAATTGCACTCACTGTTAAGAATAAAATCTCCTTCATTGATGGAACTCTGTTTCAACCTAAAATGGATGCTAATGCCAAGTTTCGTATTGCTTGGCTAAGAGCAAATAATTTGGTACTATCATGGTTAATGAACTCAATTTCCAAAGAAATTCGTGGTAGCCTCTTTTATTTTTCATTTGCTTTCGATATTTGTGAGTAACTTAAGACAAGATCTCTTAGAAGTGATGTTCTGAGAGTATTTTCTCTAGAAAAATCCCTCAGTTTTATTTCTCAAGGTTCTAAAACTATTACTGAGTATTTCAATGAATTTAAAGCCTTGTGGGATGAATATATAAGCTATCGACCTATTCCAAGTTTTAAATGTGGAAATCTTAGTAGGTGTACATGCAATATTCTGAAGAATCTCACAGATCGACAAGAATCTGATTATGTACTCAAATTCTTGGTTAGATTACATGATTCATACTCGGCCATCAGAAGTCAATTACTACTTCAATCCCTTCTGCCATCAATGAGCAAAGTATTTTCTTTGCTATTACAAGAAGAAAGTCAAAGATCTTTGACTAACAGTATTGGACTCTCCCTGGATTCGCATGCCATGGTTGCTACTCAACTACAAAGAAAATCATCTACTAGTACCAGCTACACGAAGAAGAAAGGAAAATCATATTTGGTCTGTTCTCATTGTGTCTACTCTGGCCATCTTGTAGACAAATGCTTTCAACTAATTAGATATCCTTCTAGATGGAAAAGTCCTAAAGGGAAAAGATCTATCAATGTGCAATATGCAAATTCATCTTCTGCACAACCCACTGCAAACAATGTATCTTCATTGGAGCAAAATTCAAGCATTCCCAATATGTTATTTTCCCAAGAGCAAATAAAAAATTTGCTTACTCTAGCAAATAGCTTATCCAATTCCAATCTTAACACTGATTCTATAGTTAATATTGTCTCCCCTTTAGGCATATCTTCTTCCTGTAACAATGTTTCTTTTTCAAAGAATTCATACACTTAGATTCTTGATACAGGAGCAACAAAACATATAATCTGTTCTCCTCATCTTTTTGATTCCATAAGCGCCCTTAACAAACCTTCTAAAGTCTATTTACCAAATGGAAAATTTGTTTCTATTCTTTTCTTTAGAACAGTCACACTTTCTTCTGACATAATCCTACAAAATACACCGTTTGTTCTTTCTTTTAATATCAACCTGATTTTTGCTTCAAGATTGACTAAAGATAATTCTATTGGATTGTTCTTCATTCAATCCAAATGCATCTTGTAGGACTTGAGCCATTGGAGGATGATTGGGCTTGCTGAAGTCAAATCTAGTTTATACCACTTAACCTTTCCTATTTTAAATAAGAGTGAAATACCTTATCAGATTAGTTCTTCTACTGCATTAGTTCAATCATGTAATAGCAATCCTCATATATGGCATCTTAGATTAAGACACATTCTATCTGCAAGATTACAGATAATTAGTAATCTTGATTCTTCTATAAAAGTTTCTCAAAATCATGTATGTGAAATCTTCCCCTTAGCTAAACAAAAAAAGCTTTCATATCTTGTTTCAAGCAGTTAATCAAATAAAATTTTTGAGTTAGTTCATGTTGACATTTGGGGTCCCTTTTCCACTATTTCTTATTCAGGATATAGCTATTTTCTTACAATCTTATATGACCATACTCTCCTTACTTGACTATTTCTCATGAAAGCAAAATTTGATACAAGATCTATACTTACTAGCTTTATTAAATATGCTCAAACTCAATTCAACACAAATATTCAAACTCTTTGAACAGATAATGGTCAGGAGTTTAACATGCCTCTTTTTTATCAAAAGCGTGGGATAATACATCAATTATCATGTGTTGAATCTCCACAGCAAAATTGTAAGGTTGAGAGAAAGCACGAACACTTACTAAATGTTGCTAGAGCTCTATTATTTCAAAGCAATCTCCCTTTATCCCACTAGACAGATTGTATTCTAACAGCTACCCATCTTATTAATCGTACTCCTTCTTTAATCTTAAATAATCAGTCACCATACTATCTTTTATTCCACAAACAACCAAGTTACACATACCTCAAAGTATTTGGATGTTTGTGTTTTGTAAGCACACTTAAAAATAATCGAAGGACGTTCTCACCTATTGCATCAAAATGCATCTTCCTTGGTTATCCACCAAATGTCAAAGGATAAAAAGTGCTTGATTTACTTACTCTTAAAACGTTCATATCTAGAGATGTCATATTTCATGAATTCATATTTCCATCTATTCCTAATTCTATTCATACACATTTTGTCTTCCTTAATTTTCCTCAAATATATGATTATCCATTACCGACAGAAGATTCTACTTCAGCTTCTACAAAAAATTCTACTTTATTACAATCTTCAAATATTACCACTCTTATAAATTTGAGAAGATCTGAATGGATCAGGCATTCTCTTCAATATTTGAAGAACTATTATTATGGTAGTTTGACAAAAAGATCTTCAGTAGCCCATTTATCTCCTGGCTATCCTTCTTCAGGTAAACCTTATTCAATTATGTCTTTCATTTCTAATTCTCAACTCTTTAACAAACACAAAGCTTTTGTTCATACTGTCTCCTCCATATATGAACCTAGAACTTTTAACCAAGCCATCAAACAACCTGAATGGCAACAAGACATGGCAGATGAGATTAAAGCTCTTGAAACTAATAAAACTTAGGAACTTGCAATTTTGCCTCCTACCAAAACAGCAATAGGTTGCAAATGGGTTTATCACATAAAATTTAAAGTTGATGGCATATTAGATAGATATAAAGCTAGGTTGGTAGCAAAGGGCTAAACTCAACAAAAGGGACTTAATTTTTTTTATACTTTTTCACTCGTTGCCAAGATGACAACAGTGAGACTTTTGTTAGCTGTAGCCGCATCAAACAATTGGTATTTACATCAACTTGATGAAAATAATTCCTTTTTACATTGAGTCCTAAATGAAGAAGTTTATATGCAGCTACCACCTAGTTTCTCTACACATAATGACCCTCGAGTATGCAACCTCAAAAAAAGTTTATATGGTCTAAACCAGGTCTCAAGACAGTGGTTTTCAAAACTGTCCACTTCCCTATTTTAGTTTGGCTTCACTCAAGGAAAGTCAAATTCATCTCTGTTTGTCAAGCAAACTGAAAATAGTTTTATTGCTCTATTGATATATGTTGATCATGATATTATTGCTTTCAACAACTTAGAGCTTATATCTACTGTGAAGGATTTTCTGCATAAATCTTTTACAATACAAGACTTAGGTGAATTGAAGTATTTTTTGAGAATTGAGGTAGCCAGGTCAGCCAAAGGCATTACTTTATGTCAAAGGAAGTATGCACTCGATATTATACAAGTTAGTGGTTTTTTTGGTTGTAAACCAACAACTTTTCCTATGGAATCAACCTTGAAAGTAACTACCAATGACTCATAAGATCCTCTACTTGATCCTGCATTTTATAGAAGACTAGTGGGTAGATTGTTGTACCTAACAATTACTAGGCCTAATCTTGCTTATGCAGTCCAACCATTGAATCAGTTTATGGCTAATCCTATCACTTCACATCTCAAGGCAGCCGAGAGAGTACTCAGATACATTAAGGCAACCCCTGGGCAAGGGATTTTCCTCTCTGCTAATTCTCCATTACATCTAAAGGTTTACTCAGATAGTGATTGGGGTGGCTACATAGATACCAGAAAAAGTGTTACTAATTTTGCAATATTTTTAGGAGATTCTCTTATCTATTGGAAATCAAAGAAACAACCCACAATTAGTAGATCTTCTGCAGAATCTAAGTATAGAGCATTAGTATCAACTACTTGTGAGCTTCAATGGTTACATTATTTGTTGTCTGACTTACAAATTCAACATAGTTATGCTGCCCTGCTTTATATAGACAGCAAACCTACCTCTGAGATTGCATCAAACCCAATACGCCACGAGAGGACAAAGAATATCCAATTGGATTGCCATTTAGTTCAAGAAAAGTTGCAAGAAGGTCTTATAAAGATCATCCACATTCCTTCCAGATTTCAAATAGCAGACATATTAACTAAGCCTCTCGGTTCTCTTAATTTTCATCACCTAATTTGCAAGATGGGGGGTGTTAGAATAAAGAAAATTCTAGTTAAAATCTCTAGAAGCCAAACAGAGGGCTTCATCTGTAAATAGGCAGTTAAATTAGTTAGGTTTGTTACAAGTACACTCGGCTAAATCAAGCCTATAAATACATCTCTATACAGTTTTTTATATACACGAAAGTAATGAGAAATGTTCTATTTTTCATTCACATAATCCTCTATTTTCAAAGCTTGCTAGTTATAGAAATTTACATACTTCTCTAACTCAAAGAAAGCCTCACACTCTAACACTATATCATTTTCTCACTAGACCTCGTACAAAAGAATATTGCAAATTTCACTAAAGCATTTGAAAATATAATTAAATTCAAATATTTTCAAAATCAAGGTTAATTCATACAATACAACTTTTAAAATAATTGTATGCTTCATGAAAAATACACAAGACTCAATCTCTCACTTTTCTCATGTCCTAAATTTATCTGCAGCACTTAATTAATAGCTTGACCAGATAGCCTCTACAAGTTCTGACCTCTCAAATTATATAAAATCAAAGAAAAATGAGTTAATGAAACTCGATGAGTAAGTCAAAATATATGAAAGGGGGCAACGTGATCTAAAATGAGTTGTAGCAAAGGATGCTCACAAGAAAAGCTATATTGAATTTAAATTTACTTCTTCCAAATCATATCATTTTCAAATCATAAAAAGAATCATTTCATTTCATATTTACTTTATTCATAACATATGGGTAAATTTTTCACTACTACTATTCTTTTCTCTAGATTAATATTTCATCATGGATAGAAATGCACAAAGGGATCTAGAGCATCCTTTGAGAGAATGCTTTCCACTATCTAGTTGAGATGCTTTTCAATACTATTTAGCAAATGATGCATTCCCCTAGGTATTTCAATTAATGTAATTAAGCAACATGGCCTCAAAGTAAATGAATCGTAAACAAAATATTGTGAATGCCGTCATCATAGAAATGTTTCTGTAAGACCATATATCTCATAGTTTTACAACAATATTTTCAAATAAGAGATCAATTTCAAGTAAAGCTATATTCTTCAAATATTTCATATTCCAATAACGAATAACTAATGGTGAAATAAAATGGAAAATCTAAACAAATTTCATATTCATAAACATGGACTATCGATGTTGTTGGATCTAATTGTTTATCTTAAGTGTTTATGGTACAAGCATGGGTTTTAAAATTTTAAAACATTCAAGTTTGCAAACATGCGGAAACAAAACACATAGGCAAATAACTCACGACTAGAAAGATAAGTAAAATAGATAAAAATTTTACATATCTCTTATAGTTACTTTAATCTTGTAATATATTTTCCAACTAAACGCACTGACCTCTTATTCTTTGGGAAGCACCAATCCATGGAACCTATAGTAAATTGATTTAGTGATTGGAACAAATCAAAAGATGAAAAGAAAAGATAATTGATAGCTTTCAAAATTAAATTAGAAAGCTTTCTCCTTTGTTCCTCTTAGTATAACGTGTGGAATTGTACTTTGAAATCACTCAAATTCTTTTTTCAAGCTCACAATACTCTTGGCCTTAGGGGAAATTTTTCTCTCAAAATTTGTTCTTCCTTTCTCAAGTGGAAGGTTAGTTCACTCATTTTCTCTCAAATTTTTATCACTTGTAAGGCCACAAGAGGGAGAGGTTGCATATATATAGTATGCTAACCATAGGTCATGTGAGAGCATTTGAGTATAATTCAAAAAATCAATCCCTAACCATTAGGGATTCACATGCCTACTATTGAGGAATATTAGATAATCAAATTATGTAATGATTTATCAATTAATAATCATATTATTAATTTTGAAAATAACATATTTTATTTAACAACTAAATAAAACATGTGTGACTTTCTAATTGGTCATGCATGAATTAAAAATTCAAATAATTGAATTTTATTTAATTAAATCTCTTTGACTTAGTTTCTTAATGAATGTAGGTTACTTAAGAAATTAAAAATTTTAATTTTTAACCTTTATTCACTTAGATAATTAGAATAATTAGAAGGAAATATATTTGACCATGTCAAAGACCAATTCCCCTCCTTTGACGGTACACCTTTCAATCACATGGGGAGGAGGTTGTTTTACAAGTTTGAACAATTCAAACTTTGCAACAACATTAGGATAAATAAATAATTAAATGGGGATTTAATTTTATTTTAATCAACTTTTTCAAATTAAATATTTGAACAATTCAAATATTAATTTAAAGTAGTTAAACTAAAAAATTAATTAGTAAGATAAATGTTGTCTAAATTGATATAACACTTATCTTAATTAAGATAAACGTTTGTCTTAAAATTTCATTATCTAATTAAAATAACAGTTGTTTAATTTAGAAAAATAATGTAAGAATTATTTTATCTCTTTTGTGACAAAAATGTTTCTCATATTTTCAAACATGTTTAGGACAACATTTGTCCTAAAATAATTATTTGTCTAAATTGAGACAACTCTTATCTTAGTAAAGATATTAGTTGAAATACTATCAAGGAATTTTAAGCTCTAATAAATTTGGAATTATTTTAATCTCATTAAGATAATCCAATTTTATTAATCATGAAGTCATTTCACCAAAAACTCATGCTTGCACTCTTGATAATTCCTAAAATTATGAGAAGTCAATGTTGAACATTGATTTATCTAAGTTGCAGACCTAGTGTTTGTGAACCCTTGTAACCATTCATTGATATAAGATAAAATTACCATTTTACCCCTTAGTCAATTTTGTCCCCTGGTCTCAGATTTCATTCAATAAGTAACCAGATAATCTTTTAGAACCTTTCTAAAATTATCTTGAAATGATGAGTAGCTAATCCATCCTTTTACTGGGCCTAATATGTCACTTGTCTTAATAAAATCACCAGAAGTGATGTAATGCTACAAACTCTATTTCTTTGATTTATGTTCCCGGATGGTCACTTCCACTATGATCCCAACATATAGTGTCTTGAATAATGTCATACAATGGTTGTATCCATAGTATATCAAAAATAACAATGGTCATGAACACGAGTCCATAATCCATCAGGATTTTGGTTATGCCACTAATAAATGCAATGTGCGTAAGTTTAAGTTCAAAGCAACGATATTAACTTGAACTTAATATCTCACTTGATTCTTATTCATTTAATAATGTAATTACCTGAAGTCTACTACTTCAATGATTTGAGATTTAGCATTCCCTTATAAAAGAATCTCATTCTTTCTATAGAGGTAATCCGAACACTACAATCTTTGTTGAATAGAGTGACCAAATTTACTCAGTGACTGTAAATAGTATTTTAGATTCATCCAAAGATACATATCTCCTTTTGCATAACTCTTATGCAAATGTATCTTGGTTTATTAAAATTTATGAATGTTAATAGCTAGAATATAAAGCTTATATAAATGAACTATCTATTTATTAATATTAAAATGTATTTACATTAAATTAGGTAATACAATTTGCTTTCCAAGGCAACCTATTCCCAATAGATATTTTATCCCATAATTGTGTTAAAACTTCTATTTTTCTATTTTTCTCTTCATTCCATGACCCTGAGGCTTTTTCTTATTTTAGTACAATTATTATGCTTTACTCAATTGTATTTTCCTTTTACATTTCCCATCCTTATGTGTTATCTAAATATATATTGTTTCTATTTCACTATTGACACTACATGAAAATACGAATTTTCTCACATATTTCTTTTGAATATTAAATTTGGAGCAAATTTCTCATGGACACCATCTGCATGAGAAAAGTCCATGAGAGAACCGTGAGAAATAACACAGAACGTGGCATAAAGAGATTCTCACAATCTTCTTAGGGACTCATTTCCAAAAGAAAATCACAAGGGAGTTTCTCACAAACCACTATCATTAAGAAATAACACGGGAACTTAGCCAAAGAACTGTCTCCTGGACAACTGTCCATGAGAAACCCCATCATAAATGAAACACACTGTTTCTAGTGAATTTCTCACGAAAATTTTGTGAAAAATCTGGGAATATCAAAATAGGCTTACCCTCCTTCTTTCATTTAATTTTTGCATTTTCCTTTCTCCCAAACGCATTTTCTCTCCGATTTCACTATCCAGATCAATTCTCCAACCACTTTTGGGCATTTTCTGGAAGAGCAAGTGGCGTTTAGTTCATGTTCTTCCTCTATTCGAAACTTTGGACTTGAGGTAAGCCAAAATTTTTCCCTTTTACTGCCTCTAAATTTCTTTGTTAATGTGTGACTTCTTGGTTAGATTTTGGTTGGATAGATATTTGATAGTTTATGAAGTTGATTTATTATTTAATTTGATGTGGGATATTTATGTTGAAATCCAAATTTAAATGATCAAATTGGAGTAGATGTAGATTTTTGCTGTGGAAATTTATTTAGGGATTTTGCTGTATGATGGATGTAGAGAGTTTAGATGATTTTTCCTAATTTTTTTGAATTATTTTGGACGAATTCAATTTTATGGTGTTAAGGACTTAATTTAATAAATTAAATTATGTATTATATTGTTTATATTTTAGCAAATTTTTTGGCACTTTTGTTGTATGATGGATGTCGAGTGTTTGGATGATATCTCCTAAAGTTTTTGAATTATTTTGAATGAATTTCAATTTTATGGTGTTTAGGGCTTAATTTAATAAACTAAGATTTGTATGATATTGTTTACATTTTGGCAAATTTTTTTGGAGCTTTTGTTGTATGATGGATGTAACTAATTTGTATATATATTTTGGATTATTTGTAGTAACGATAATTTGATGTATTCTGATGTATTCTAATGCATGTATGTTATGTAAGGGATTTATAATTATTGTTGAATTTTGAAGGAATATGGAGATTCCTGAGCATCTTCGTTGGATGAACAATAGACTTTATCATAATACTAAGACTATTACAAACGAATTTTATGATGATGTTGAGGAATTTATTTAATTTGCTTTTACACTTAATGTCTGTGATCAAGGAGAGAAGTTTAGATGCTCATGTGTTAAATGTAAATGCCAAAATTCAAGCACTAAATGATGTAAGGATGCATTAACATATGAAAGATTTTATGTAGGATTATTATTATTAGGTGTATCATGAAGAAGTCTGTCCACTGTTACCCCCACCAGTTTAGGTTCAGACCCAATATTTTCAACAGTACGAATAGACAATTATAGATGTTGCTAAGCCATCTAGTGCAAAGTGAGGGGCAATTTGTGCTCTAAAGTGCACTCATAGACCCTCGAATTGCAAAAAGGCAAAACCAGATTCATCAAATCGATATAAAATGCTAGACAAGTTTTCACCTTCATACACCATGTGATCAACCTACAATTTTATATATACGTCCATTCAAGAACTAAAAAAGTGTCTCGGAACGATGATGGTGGGGAATGTTCTACCAGTCAACCTCTCTCAATTTTCAACTTCCTACTTTCTTTCATGGAACTGTCGGTTAACGTTATCTTACTGTTGATGAAATCATCGACAACACTTTATGTGTTGCTAAATTATCCAGAGGTTAATTAAACCTTAGCATAAGTAAGTTCTAACTTCATAACTTCATCTTTTCAAATATTCATTAATAAATCCTTGTGTGTTAACAACATTTTCTCTTGCAGCATGTACATTGAGTTGTTATCCTCAACATATGATGATATCCCCAGGGATGATGTTGACAAACACATTTTTAATGGATTTCCTCAGTGGTTCAGAAATTTTGTAAGTTACTTTAACAATCTTCGATATATTATGTATTATTATCCATGCTTATAAAGTGACTAACTATGAAATATAGTTAGGTGTTAAACCCTGCAAACGAAACTGATGACGACCTTTCAAGATCTTTGCCTTGTGGCCCAGCAAAAAAGTGTTCACATGGGACGGAGTGAATATCAGCAGATATGAATTCCATACAAAAGCATGGTTTAATGGTTTCAGCATGAGACATTTAAAAGTTAGGGAATGGTTTGATCCCTTTAGGTTGCCTATGTGATGGAAGATTGGATAGGGAATTTGGCTTTTGTGGCATTACCTGAGATTGTGGATTTCTTGGTGGAGTAGGATAGAAAATGGGAGGGATGGTGGGAGTTCCTTGTTGGTAGTAAGATTGAGGGGCAATATGGTTGAGGTTTTGTGACTGCTGGACTACCTCTTTGTTTTTCATAATGTCAGATATCCACCTGATTAATTGTGACATCTGCTCATGTAACTGATCCATGCGATGCTCCAATATCTGTATTATTTCAGTATTTGATGATTCGATTGACATGGATTTGGATATGGTGTATGTCTCTTAGAGAGATATGGAATGTTTGGTCGAAGCTTTTCCTTTTAAGAGCAATGGCATGACTTTGTTATTTTTCCCTGTTTGAAATAAAAAAAAATTTATTCATTCATTTTTTTTAATTGAAAATTTTCTATGAAAGGGTCACTGAATCATTGAACCCTTCATTTACAAATATTGGCATTAGAAACTTCATCCCTGCCTATGCTCTTATTAGGAGTACAATACTCCACAAAGAATAACACAGTTGACAGTATCCCAAGGAGATATAAAATTGTCACATGAGTACTGTCAATTTTGAAAAATGGCACACCTAAATTTGGTGACACAAAATTGAGTTTATTTTCAAAAATCGTGTTTTTTAATTTCAATAATTCAAGGATACTGTCATGAAATCCCAAAATGGTGATGAAAATGTCATGTTTAAATGCAACATGATTTCATGAAAACCTCTTTGTTTTTGTTTTGTTTTGTTTTTAGATATAATAAGGTGAGTAAACAGTGGGAAAATGATGATAAAGAAAGAAGAGAAACTGCTATTAGTGTAAAGTTGGGCCATGAAAAATATTTTTCTCTAATTTTTTTGTTTGATTTCTCAATTTTCAAATAAAAGAAAAAGACGATAGAAATAGAGAAAATGATTTTCATTGTTCTAAGTAGGTCTTTGTGGGTACATGGACATATCCCTAATGGCTTGGCTCTAGCTATGATAGTGCAGGGGTTTTGAGGTGGGTTTATAATCCTCATAAGAATGGTCTTTTAGAACAGATTGCTCATACTAAAATAGTAAGAATCTCTACTATTTAGTATGATTACATGGATGGACAAAGCCTTCACATGAACTAACTAAATAAGTGAGTTAACAATCTGAGCGAAGGCTTTCATGAATACCT
>JASKGM010075885.1:0-12165 GCA_034509205.1 Ceratonia siliqua
AAAGGGAGTCTGAGCTGCAGGCTTGAATTCTAACTTAATATATTGTGGATTGTTGGAAATCCACTTGCTGACATATTTTTCATCAGTGTTTTCCTATACATATTTTTTCCACCATTTAACACTAAACTTTCTGACTAGATAGCTTAGTGTTGGACAAGGCAAAACTCCTGATATTACTGTAAATGTCCATGTTGATAGAATTAGGTAATCCTTCTATGACAACTATTTTCAAAAATTTCTTTTACGAGTGGATTGCATATTACCTTTCAAGGTAACACCTTTAGGAATAATTACAAAAGTAGGTTCTTCATCTTTTTTCAGGGGAAGAGGAGAACCAGCTACCTTTTTGGCGTAATTCGTTGTTGTATGGATGGGAGTTGAACTTGTTGTTCAATTCTTTTGTAATGAATTTCTTTTTGTAGAAAGTTGATTTGGTTTTGTTTTCTTTTTATGCTATTAATTCTGTAATGAACTGCTTTAGATGCTCATGGCAGAAACATAAAAGAAATGCAGTTGACACCACTTGGTACTTCCTAGAAAAAAATTAAAGTTATTATGGTTTGGCTACTCACTTGACTTTCCCAGATTTTGACCATCCAATACTGCCATAATCACTTGCTTATTTCCCTCCAAGTACTGCATCAAGGAGAAGGAGTCACCCATAAGAGATAAGCAAATAATAAAGGAGCAAGGTAACAATATTTACAAGAGATACCTTCTATGATCGTGAACTTGGTGAAAGAAGAATGAAAACAATTAGCTACAAAAAAGAAAATGACAAATTCATATTACAATCATTTGCCAGAGGACAATACGTACAGTAAGAACCCATTAGAGGACAATAGATGCCAAAGGATTACAATGGCTTAGCAAAATATTCTCTTAGCCACACAAAAACATCTTTCTCCTCTACAACATTTCTTCATTTCAAGTTCCCATAATTCTCAAAGTTCTAATATTTCTTGGAACTTATGGCAACTGCAAAAGTAAGCAGCAAATTATTTTGAGTAGTTTTAAATGTTAAGCTAAAGAACTAAACATGCAAGTTGCATATGATAGAATTACTTTAGCAAGTGAGCCAACTAAAGATGGGAACCTAACAAACAAAACAAGTTATATTACAAGCTGTATTCAAGCTAATGCAAACTTAATTCTATATAAAGCAACCCTATCTTCAGCACCAAAATTCTCAGAGATAAGGGTCTAGTAACAAGTCAAGTAACAAATGTGCAGAACATTGCAATTGTAAAACAATAGTAGAAGCATAGCCTTCAACATAACACATAACCAAAACTTGATAGAACTTGTCTCCATGTACCATAGCATCTATACAAACTAAGAATTGGATGAATAAGGGTGTAATCCATGCCTTCAAGCATAATTATTTATTATTCATGCACCTAGTTTGAACTTATGTTAAAGGCTACAACCTCATGTCATCCAAAATAAGTGATAAATGAGATGTGCTTAATCCATAACAATATACTAAGTAAAATAAATCACAATAACTTTAAAAACTAACTAGATTGATATTATGTATTGAGACAGACCTTTATTATCTTCACCTTGCTTTTTAGCCATAACAAGTATCTCTTTTCTGTTTTTTCCAACTACATGAGACATGTCCTATAAAAAAGAAAAAAAAATGAAGATTATAAATTTTCTTAACAAAACAAGTATAATAAGGAGCACTGTAGTGTAAATATACAATTTTCAGCCATTAATTGTTCCCTAACACAATTATTTTACCTCTACATTAGGCCTCCATAACCAAGAATTTAATTTCATCTGCATGACTTACGGCACCAAGCATGACCATTTAATGGTAATTTCTCATTCTTTTTGATGAAATATGTTCCCTAAATTATCACCAAGGAAGATATATGATCTAAATCCACATGAAAAAGAAAATAGCAGAGAACCAAAGAAGGGTTAAGAAGAAAATAATAAAGGAAATTTATACTTCATACAAATTTTCTTCCCCATTGACACAAACAAGTACATCACCTGGTTCCAAATGCTTGTAATTTTATTAGAAGCTTGTTTTGGGGATTTTCCAACTTCAAAAATCAAAAGGTTGCTGCGTCTACCAAATTCACATGTAGTAGTCATAATGTCTATTACCCAAGATTTGTTCAAGTAGGGATAATAGCAACAATAATAAATTACTCAAGATTTGTTCTAGCAATGACAACAATATATCATTAATGAAGATAAAACTAAACAAGTTCATCATTTCTGAAGGCTGAACTAGTAACAAAGAAGCACCAACAAGATAGCCACAGTCTCAAGGCTATTGCATCAATTCAATGCAAAGGAGACTTTTGTGCTGATAATGAGTTCCTACTAGGAAAATAGCATTTGTATGCATAAAGGAATTTAGAACATGACCTATGCTTAAACTTAAGAGCTTAGGTTATACTATGGGTTCTTTAGTTATGCACTATTAAAACTAAAATGCTTTATTTAATCTAGAGAGAAAAGGAGTTACTCTACATAATCAATATTATAGCACAATTGAAGTTTCCAAATTATGAAAGTTGCAGGCACTCCATACATTGATGAAACATAAGAAAGACAAAGACAACTATAGGAGAAAAAACTATTACCCAGCCAAATTCTTTAACTTCCCCCATATATCATTTTGATCTTCTAATTGTTCAGCTTTTTTTGCATTCGTTTCTGTTGGACTTTCAGCAATTTCAGATGTTGGAACTTCAGTATTTCTTGCTGCAGAAGGTAAACATATGGTTCACAACTCAAATATCTATGGTCTACTCATTGCCTTATGCAATTTCTCTATCCCAACTTGCAAATGTAGTGAAAAGTAAGACCAGTTCAAATGGCATCCATTTTCAAAGATTCAAGAAGATATCAAATGACTAATTATTTCTATAAATTGTTGGAGAAAGTATGAAAGTAATAAAGAAACCACCTACTGGAAGATTGAGTTCTAGGACAGGGTTTTGGATGACTACTTGTTGTGTTGCTAGCAAAGCAAGTTCTTCAAGCAGCTCATGTTCCTTTGAACTAAAGATGCAATGCAGAGGCAATGCTAGTCAACCTTCTTATAAAGTAATCATTTGCCTACAGAGGTTTTTCTTCTCACTTTTTTGTGACCCACATAGGGTTCTAATTTTCTTCTAATTTTAGAGATAAATGACCTATATGAAATAAGGAAATATATAAACCTCATGACATGCAATATTAAATTTCACATATAACTACATAAGTATTAAAACAGTAATACAAATAAATTAGCATACCGAGTGTAGACTTGTAATTGCAAACATATCTCTACATATAAGTGGTTCGTATATAACTTACACATGTGATCAACTAAGGAAAGCCTTTTAAATATGCCAACTTCTAGGGAAGCAATAATAATGTAAAGTAATAAATGTCAATCTGCCATATACTTGCCATTTTGTACTATCAACTTCATATGATGGCAAATTGAATATGATACTATTTAAAAGTTATGTTCAATGATGGAAACCTGAGTTGTATAAACTAGCAAAGAGTATACTAGTATTTTATTGATAAACAGACAGCAGTAGAATTAACCCAAATAACCAAAACGGAATTAAAATAGCAAGAAATAGAGGCTATGATTCATCTGCATTACATAATTGATGCCTAACAGCTAACAAAGACAGAGAAGAATTAAAGAAACAACATCCAAAAGCCTTCTTTCTAGCTATTGGGCATTAGGACCCTGTTTCTTCATAACCCAGCAACTACCCGATACTCTGCTAGTCAAAACTAGTAGTTTATGCCCCTATTTATAGAGTGTTAAACCAGACCCCTTGTGCACCTAGACTCTAGACTCCTAACACTAATAGTTTCCTTACTAATTCAGATTCATTCCTATGCTAACTTAAGTACTTAACTCTGACTTAAATACTTAACTCTGACTTAAACACTTAACTCTGACTTAAACACTAACATGTGAGCCACTTAAACACTAATAAAACACCCCCAAACCCTAACACGTGAGCCACTTAAATACTGTTAAATACTGGGCCCATCATTCAACAAGACCAAGTAATTATTCCTAAACAAATTGCAATATGTGTATGCAGGGCATAAAGGCAAACAATCAGTGGAATGTTAAATCATGAATTTATAATGGACTCAACCATGCGCAAACAAGAAAAAAGTGTATACATATGCAATCAGTTCTCTAGTAGTCACTTTTGTCAAGTCCATCCCTTCATGAGTTTTAGGATCGTTCTCATCATATTCTTGAACATAAATGAAAAACTTGTGTGCTCAACGTTTATCGAATATACCCATAAGTGAGGACTTTAAGGCCTCTACGTTGGTTGCCGGTACCTTGTGAATCTATCACACTAGAGGTTTCCACTAGCAATGTAACTAACATAGTTTATATATAATCTAAAGCAAAATATAATCTCTAGTGTGATAAAAATGCAAGAAGACCTTTCCTTTATTATTGACATAGCTGCCATCCAAAGCCTTAAAATAGAGATACTTTATGACATCTATATATATGAGAACATGCACTAAAATGCCATTTGACATCATAAATTATCCAAAGATACAAAAGGTAAGACAAAATAAGAATGACATGTAGTGTGGTAAATGAGTGAGTGAGAGTATGTGCACTAGATCAACAAATGTAGTAAATTTTTATTAATAGAGAATCTTGACTGGTCATCATGAAGCATAACACACCAAGCAAGGAATAAATTTAAAACAAGTATGAGAAAAATACAATACTTTCATCAAAATTCCAAAGGTTGCAAACTAAGCAGAGTGGGTTTGTGGAAAAATGACAATATTTAGAGCAATACATTCGACTTTTTTTTTTTTGTGGTGGATAAAACACATAGTCTACAGTATTTCTAGTAACTAATAGAATAAAACTCATATGCTATAATGCTACATTATAAGATGCACCATTTCAAAGAATCTGCAATTGCTAAGCTATGTAGGAGGTGCTGATGAGGCTCCTAAGCTTCAAGGAATTAGATACCAGTAGTTTGATGCTTATTCATTCAAATTTAAACCTTAAAAGAGGTGATGAATCATATTTTCAAGTTAATTTGATGCAAAAGAGAAGATGAAAAAGAAAGGAAGTACAACAAGATGACAAGAGGAAAAGATCATTCATTTTTGTCTCCAACTTACCTTCTTGATCCAAAGAGATGCTCCTAAGGGAGAATGCTAGTTTAAAACATCTAAGTAAAGCCATGTGACTAGATGTCAGTGGGAAGATATTCAAATCATCAAAAAAAAAAATTAATCATGTGAAATACTTGGTTTTAGGATTTAGCGGGTCAATTAAAAAATGTGTAGAAATACACTTGTTTTTTCGTTTATGAAATAACAAAACCTAGATATGATGAACTCCAATCAAAGTCAATAATCAATATGCTTCTGGTAACAATTTCAAACCAAATTGAAGTACTTTCTTTTAGCAGTTCTTATATAAGAGTAACCTATTTATATGCAACAATGGGGAATTCATTGACTGATAATACACATACGTAATCTAATGCAAATTATCACATAAATAAGTCCAAAAATCACCAACTGGTGCACCAGAAATTCTAACACAACTATATTATATTCTATCTCCCCTATCCCCAACACACCCTGATACATCTTTAGATAATTCTTCATAATGTTTACGAAATTGGGGGGGGGGGAGAGCAGGGTGGGTAAAGAAGCACATAATGCAAAAGCTCAATCACATCTTATGAACAAGTAACAATAGAAAATACACATCAGAATCAGTAATTAATACCAAAAGATAAGGTTCTCCAAAATTTGGCAAAGGATGAGCATATTTGCTTGTTATAAAAAATTGTGGCTTCTCGTGGGCAAACAATGCCCACAAAAGATATTAGAATGAATATGTAATGAGTGAATTTCAAGCGCAAATACTATACGACTGGACTATGGATACAATAAGAGCATTTTTTGAAAGAAACCATAAAGGCATAATTTATATCCCTTAAATTTGGATTAACCTACTAAGAACAAAAGAAGAAACTAACAATCGGGTTTAGAATCCATATATTCATCCAACAAGATTTGACAGGAAGTTTAACAAAAAAATTGCAAGAAGATATTCAACCAACATACCTAGCAACTTCTTTCAAAATATGGTTGGAATGAGACTGGAGATGACGAAGAACCGTGCCGGTGCCTGTTGGTGAGTAGCCGGAGCACGAATGCCAGTGGACGAACGCTGGAGAGCGAACGCCAGACGGGAGACCCAAACATTGCCAAGGGTTATTTTGCAATTTCAGTTTTTCAAAGAACTAAAGAGTTAATTTTGAAACAAATATGACAGTGCAACAGGCTATTCTGATTGCCAGTCATCACAGTTCCTTCAATCCAATGGATGCTATTTGTTCAGCTTAGATTGAACGGTCACAATTAATGCGTGGTTTGGGAGATGGTAATGAGACAAGACTATAGGATAGAAAAGTCCTTCTTATTTATTGGCATTACTTTTTTCCAATTGACAAATTCAGAATATACAAACTAAGACAGTTAAAAATAAACTGAACTATGAGAACATTGATAAACAAACAATGAGAACAGGGATGTGGGAAGAAAAAGGCTGTATTTGAGATCTATGTTGTAGTGATGTTTACTGACAATCCTAAGAATCCATCTAGCATGTATAAAAAATTTATTGGCCTTTTAACATGATTAAATGTTGAAAATAGAACAAATTTTTAAATGTCTATATGGTATACCGAGATAATAGTTCTATATAAAATCACTTCTAATGTGCAGTTATATACTCACCTACTATGATGTTTCATTATGAAAGATTGGCTTGACATCCAAATTTTCTGGTCGAATAAACTGTTGAATCAAAGCCATCTTTCAGAAAATTGGTCATCAAGTTTTACATCATCTGAAAGTGAAGCAAATACACGAGTAAATAACTTCATCATAGCATACTTCTCCAGCCCTTGTATATGAGTAAAACCCAGAGGTAAACTTATCAAATAATATAGGAAGCATTGTATAGCAACAGAGCATTTTACAAGAAGAATGTAGAACATTCCTTTCTGAGTAATGAATAAAGTACAAAGATGCAGAGCAAAAGTTAAAATCAAAAGTTTTAGTTTTCTATTTGAATGAATTCATGTTGAAATCCAAAAAAGCCGAATGAACCCTGTAACTTATTTAACATGTATAATTGACACAGTTTAATTGAACTAGAGAAAATAAGTTCTCATAAAACTACTTTCTATGTGGGATTTGGAAGGATGGATGTTAAATGTAAGTTGACAGACAGACTAACTAGATAAATTGTCAGTAATCTACAACAATATGTGTCATCAACTTCCTTTTTATCAGAAAATCACTTGTCAACTACAATATGTATATCATGCATCGTAAAAACTTAGCACACAACTTTATTGGGAAAGAAAAGTGAACACATGATTTATTTATTTTAAATAGCAAAAAATTGATAAGAGGCCCCTATAGATGATTGGTGCACATCTTAACTAAAGGTTAACAAAACAAAAAGCATTTTTTAAACTGATTAACAAATTTTTACTCTAAATTAAATACGGTTTAGGTAAGCTATTGGAAGTTGATCCTTCTCAACATGGTGACAAGCAACAGCCATGATCTCTGCCTTTACCCTCCTACAAGTATTACTGCAGCCTTCATGGCTATATAGCTCTTCCCCCCTAGATCTAGCAATATGGGTATCATTGCTGGATCAAATTATGTCTTTTATTTGAATACAATTTTGGATCTTCATTAGAGCTTTATGGAATTATCCATTATAAAAAATAGACAAGCCAATAAATTATCACCATTAGAAATGGAACACATAAGGGAAGTGGGTTGTAGCCATCATATGAATAAATCAATTCAATCATCCCAACATAAGGGGGAAACATCAAAACTGTAATATAAATATAGCAAGTGCCAGATAAAATGTGGAAAAACAAAATTCCTTATGTGTTAGTCATCTTTTTTTCTTTTCTTCATTATTTCTCTCTTTTCCTTCAAAAAATCTACATAGCACGGAAATAGAAAGAGAGTGAGAGGGAATGAAGGAGAGGATCAATGTCAAGTACTCAGGACATAGCAGTGAATGTCAGGAATAATGTATATCTCTTTGCAATCTTCATTGATTAGTCCTCTTAATAATTTGAAGTATTCAAATATCTTTCAGTTTCATCACCATCCAATAACAAACATGGAAGGGGGTTTGTTCACAGTATCTAGCTATTTCTCTAGGAAAAGATAAAATGAAAAGGAAATCAATCTGGGATCATTTTTGAATCCATATCATGATCTCTATATGATCAACAAATAAGAGCGACCATCCTATAACTTGCAGTCATGCAAAAAGAGAGCAAGGTTAAAGAGAAACTCACTTCACCAGCACTCTCAAGCTCTTCTTCAGAGCAGCCAGCCCAAAGTGGATGAGCCCTGAAAGATGTTTCCATATTAGCAAGGATTATCTGTACAGCAGTACTATCCCTCTCTGGATCAGGAGCATTATTTGAAAATGATATAATAAAGCTGCAATATAGAAAGTGTCACACTCAGAAGATTTTTCTTGACAGTCCCATTATCTCATAAAAGGATAAAGATTTTTATTTTCCAAGCAAAATATTCTTTGTGAAGGGAGTGTCATAAGTGATGATTCTGAGCTGGCTCAAACAACCCAACATTTTTTAAAACACCATTGTTGAATAAATGAACTTATGGTAGTCGCATTGAGGGTAAAGGGGCACATAGTGCTCTGATTAATGACACAAGAACAAATATTTTTGTCTACCTATATCCTAATGCCATTTCTTTGCATATAACTTTTTACCATTTTGTCCAAAACTGAGTATAGCAGAATATTTAGTACCCTATTCGACATTTTCAACTCCTGGAAGAGCTTTTCCAAGGCTCTCTGCCTCCAATATGCTGGAGAATGTAGGATACCATTGGACTCCCTACATATTCATGAAGCTAAGATATTAGAGCAAAGCCATTATAGACAGAATACCAACTAATAATTAAACTATCTGGCACCTGAACTTCAAACACCATAGAATTATTTAAAAGAATCCGATTTCCCAATTCAATCCTGGAAACAAAAGGGGAAATAATGACCGAGGAAATTAAAATAGTGAACACAAAGCCAAAAAGAACAATATATAAATAGTGACTGACTTCATACACAATAATATCACTTCGAATCAAATAATGGGAAACAATTTCACATGTTTCTATAGTATCTTCAGAATCAATTTCAAACTTCCAAGACAATGCATGTGATAAATTGTGATAAACTAAAGTAAGGGATGAATTCATGATGCAAATGCTACAGCAGTAATACGAAAACACACAAGAGCACAGGACAGTACAAGGAATAGAAATTACATGAACTAAATCTGAAATATATATATATATTAAGGAATTGGGACACAATCACAGAACCATGAAACACAGCATCCAATTAAACTCAAGGTAGCAAGTTTATTACAAATTGAGATCAAACATACTACTGATACATGAGGATGAAATTGAAATTAGAAGGGAGAAAACCTAGAGATAAAATATCAAAGATTTCAGAAATATACTGCAATTGAGATCAAACCTTACTGTTGTTGAAGACTTTGGCATAAAATCGGCGATATACGGGAGAAGATGATAGAATGGAACAACGGTAGTTCGCCGAGGCAGAGAGACGATAGATGTCCCAAATTTTCGTATTGTCATTTTGCAATTATGTCATTTTGAGGAACCAAATAGCAAAAATTGTTATATTTTTCTACTCCAACCGGTTTGTCCGGTACCCAGTCATCAATTCAGTTCAATCCAACAGTTACTATTTAGTCAGCCAAATTATATGGCCACGATTGATGCGCTGTATAGGAGACGGTTGGGTATTGTGACTGTAGGATAGAAAAATCCATATTTTAATCTAATCCAAAAATCTCTACATTGTTTGAGTCAAATTAAATAATATTTTATTAATCTCCTGATTCAATTAATATTCAATACTAATGAAGAGATAAATTAAAAATAAGATAAAAGAAAACAAGGTAAACAAATAAAATAGAATTATATGGAAAAATATAAGTTCGAACTAAAAAATAATTTAAATTGCATCAAACTCTATTTTAAAAATAAAGTTTACGATGGAACCTAATTTATATTTTAAATAATACTCTAATTCAAAATTAAATTTTAAAATGGAAATAAATTAAATTTTAATATTGAAAATAAAAAAATTTAGAGATGATTCAATTAGAAAGAAATTTATTTTTTGCTTTTTGGATTTTTTTTGAAAATAATACGAATGCCCATATAAAATATAGTTTTCACAACTATACCAAAAAATGCAGAAACCATATATGTTTGGAACAGAGTCTTTGAAAGGGCAACTTAAAAATTGAAGAATGAAACATGCTTCGTAAATAATTCTGCATTCAATTCTCACATAACACATAATAGTCTGTGAGAAAATAAATAAATAAATAATATTAATTATAGTGTTTTTATATATAATATTAATTATATATGTGTAAAAATTCAAATTCCATATACATATATCGTAAATAAATTTGTAATTATAATTTCTATATACCTTTCTCTTATAAAATGTATAATTATAATTTCTGTATAAATAGATCTTAAAAGAATCTTCCACTTTAAATAGAATAAAAATTGTACACCCATGCAATGCAAATAATAATATTACAATTTTTATAAATCAAATTTTTATTAATTTAAATATGAATTATCATTTAAAGTTAATTTTCTGATAAATATTAATATTTTTAGTGTCTAATAAAATAAAATAAAAAATAAAACATAGAAAACAGCTAATTAGATGAGAATTGACCTCGTGATTAATACTTTTAACATTTTATAAAATACAAATTAATAAAAATTTAGATATTTTAATTCAAAATTAATAAATTGAAAAGTCATAATAAATACTTAAAGCGCTAATCAAATAATAATTTGTTAAAGAAGGTTGTATATTTTTTAAAAAAACTTATTTTCCTCTCTAATCAACTCAACTAAAAAGATAAAAAGAAGATAAATCGAAATATAACTAAATGGGTAATTAAAACATAGTATATTAATAAAATATAAGACTTTTAATTAAAAATAAATAAATAGAAACTAATATAATTGAAGAAAGCAACAACCAAAAATTCAATAAAATTATATTAAGAAAAAACAATTAAGAAGATAATTGAAGAAAAAACTAGTTTGTTCCCACTAGTTGCTTTAGGATTAAGGTAAATCACCCTAAGGATTAATTCAAAGTACCTAGTGATTAAAGTACGCAATCTCTAAAATCTCTCTTAAAAAACTAGTTTAAGGATGTAAGAGAAGAATAAGAATGAAGGAAAGATTGATAATGATTTTACAGTTCAATGGCTATTTACATTTTATATAGTGACGTTCTAATTTTTTTTATTTATATTTATATTTTTTAAAATTTTCTATTTAAAATTTTTAATAAATAACAATTTAGAAAATATTAAATAAAAATAAATAACAAAATTTAAAATAAAACAAATAAAAATATGTTATTAACATAGTCAATAAAAGTATTTTTCTTTTATGTTTATATATTTTAACTCTTATTTTTTTAATTTTTGGTTAAGAATTTTATTAGAATAATTCTATCTTGGTACATATAAGATAGTACATTATAGGATGATACTTCATAAAATTTATTATTTTATGCCTCAAAAAACTCAAATGGTATCGTATAATAGATAATTTGATTGAAGTGTCTCTAATAACATGACACTCGAATATATCTATAACAACAGACTTAAAACACACCCACAGCTTTATTTATGCACATGGTGCCCATATCAAGCCAATGGATCTCTTCAAAAGGCATGGAACCCCAAAACTTAAATTGCCTCCTATCTGTGCCTTGCTTCTGCTTGTTCTTCCTGGCCACATAAATTACTTGACCTTGAAGGTGAAACAAATTGTTCAAGCCATTCTCTCCCACCGAAAGAATTCTGAGCTCCAGATTAATCGTCATTATCTAGGTAAATCTTTTATTTTGAACAATATATTTAGAACAGCTTAGTTGCTTACCAAAAGATCAATACTTAATTCCAAGTGTGAAACCTTAATTGCTAAAATTTGGAGAAAAGAAAAAGAAATAAG
>JASKGM010075906.1:0-15355 GCA_034509205.1 Ceratonia siliqua
TGGATGGTACCTTTGAATGGTTTGATATTGCAGTATGCGGGATTGTCATGTTGACTTGGCTATGTATGGAAATGATTCTGGAATATTGGACATTGATTTGGACTGCCATTATATCTCTTATTTTACATGACATTAATTTTGGGATGATATTAGTTTGGCTTTTAAAAATGGTTTGGTTTGGATGATTACAAGTCGTTCCTGGCTGTTGAATCAATTCTAGTGTGTGGGGTTGGAAATAAGATTTCCAAGGGTCCCCCACAAAGTTCATTTATCTATATTTTATCTATTTTTGGAAATATTAATTCACCCTTGTCCCAACAACGAAAGCCCCCAGGGTCATATTAGAGGTTAACAAAGTAGGCTTCAAAGGCCCAATTCAGGATTTCCCAAAATAAAAAAGGTTGGATTTCGAATGACCCAATTGATTCAAAAGGGTTTAAGGCCTAGTAAAATTACTTTCAAAAGAAGAAGAGTCCAAAGCCCAACACTTCTAAATGGCTCCAATGGCCTAATCAAACATTTTAAAGGAACTTAAGCAAATTCACTGCTTTAAAAGAATGACAGGGGATACCAACGTTTTCAAAGGAAATGGCTTCTCAGCACTAATATTTTATATTCTGGTCTCATTATTTTCATAAATTCTCATTATTTTCATAAATTATATTTTGGCTCAATCACTGTCATAAATTATCTTTTGATCCCATTATTTTTCCTAAATTCCATTTTCACCTCAAAGACCCAATTTTCAAAGGACTTTTAGTAGAAATTTACCTTTTCCAAAGTTCCAATCTTCATGACATACAGTGGAATTATATATTCCCCAATATCTTAAAAATCACAGGCTTTCAGTGGAAGTACCTCTTTCCCGAAATCTCAATGACTATTTTTTCTTCTTCAGACCTATTAGTGGAATTCCAATTTTTCCAAAGTCTTCATTTTTTGGGTATTTAGTGGAGATATATTCTTCCCAATATCCTAGTTCATTTTTCAGTCTTTAAGTGGAATTTCATATTCCCCTAAATATCCTAATATCTTTTCGCTTAATCAACTTAACAAAATGATTTCCGAACTACATTAACCTTGATCCCTTTCGGGGTACGTAGGCACTTACTTGGTAAGGCAGGTCTAGTTATTTATTTTTCCATTTTGTCCATTATTTTATTAATAAAATGGGGTAATTTCAAATAAATTAAAATCATTAAGTACAAACGATTTAGGGTAACCGTCCTTAGGGACGGACGTTGTAGGGTGCCTAACACATTCCCTACGCGTAATTAGACTCCCGAACCCTTCCTCTGATTTCAAGGGCCAGTCATTTCTTTATTTTTTTTATGATCCCAATTATCCTTCTAATTAATTGGTGGCGACTCCCATTTTCTCTGCATTTTCCCTCACGCGCCCCAAAGTCATAAAGCGATGGCTTTTTCACCGGCCGTCACTTTGTGACATATAGTGCAACGATCGTAGTGCAACCAGCACTCACAAAAAAGTGTGGCGTCCACACCTCCTGTATTAAAGACATTATATCACACTAAAGTTGTGCTCTTACTTGAGAGGGGGGCCTTGGTGTTGATGCTTTTAAGATAACTTAATGGTGGGAGCCAGAGGAATGGGATAATTAGGAGTCATTTATTATCTTGTTAGTCTGTTAGAGGAAAAAACGTTTGGTGCTACGATCGCACCTGCGGCCGTAGCTAATATATAGGGGTGGCCCCCACTCCATTGAAGTGGGGGCCACCCCCATTTGTGAGTGAAGGGCGCATCGTAGTTGGTGCACCTGTAGTACCAAACATTTTCCCCTACTAGAGTTTATTTATAAAGCTACAATACAATATCAATGATAGAATTAACCTCGTGCCAATGGCAATTGAAAGGCTATTTTAACTTGCTTGCCCCCTTATTATTTTGTTCTTCATGCCCTAGCATTAGTTAAACGTCAATCTATAACTTTCCTTTGAAAAATATATATTGCTTCCATTCTCGGGTTATGCTTCTCTATTCTGCATCATCATTTGACTATCTTTGAATCAAATTTCCCTCAGAAAAAACCGAATATGACCACAGAAAACCCTCAGACTAAACACAAACTACGCCTCCATTTTCTCCAAAGTAGGCCCAAGAACAGAACAACCTCGACAACAGTGGTTAATGATGCATGCTCAATATGCCTCTGTTACTAAGTCACCGAATAAAGAGACAAGCATACACGGGTGGACCTAAACATCTTTTAGGATTAAAGAAAAAAAAATTAAACAATTCTTATTGGGAGTGTAAATTATAGTATTTTTATTTTTATATAATAAATATTACATATATTTTTATATAATAAATATTACATAAATATTACATTACATTAAAAAAATTAAAAACACTGGGGGCTCTAGTTCCCCACCATTCAACTACCAACCACCCAAGCTTAATGAAACCAATGCCAAACAAGGCATTTCACGTCATAATAAAACCTCTCACAAGTTACTTTGGACCACATAAGGAGATGTCTAAGTTATTGTCTCACTGTTAAGAGAACGTAGCTTTATTTATTTTTTAAAATTTTTTTAATAATAAAAATTAAATTTTGTTTAAAAATTTTAAAAAAAGTCAAAAAAATTCAAAAAGAATATTTGACATAAATTTTTAAGGAAAAGTGCAAATTTCAAAGAATTTTTTTAAAAAAATTAAAATTGTTGCAAAAAAATTTTAAAAGATACAACAAATTAAAAACAGATAGATAATACAGAAAAAAAAGGTGAGGAGAAATAAAAATGATAGGGGATGGTAAGGAAAGGAGGTGTTGGATAGTAATACCAGAACAATAAATATTGGACTTGAAATGCCAATGAACTTTGGGTCCAGCGGCACATTTTTTGATATCATAAAGTTGAATCTAGATCACAGTCTTTTTGGTTTGGGACATTTTCTACATTTTCTCAAGATGTCATCTAAAATATTTGGAAAATTCAAATCTAACATTACTTCTTTTTTTAAAAGAAAAAAACATTTCTTCCATACAAAAAAGATCCCAGCAAAGTGGCTGAGATCTAAGTTTAATGTCAAGGTTCGATCCGCACCATGTCCCTTTTTCTAAATTTCCAATGGTCCCACGCACTACCCTCTTATGTAACAAAAAATATTAATTACTGCCTCACACCACCTTAATTTTCTTGTCGTTGTTTCTATTGCTATTGATGATCTTATTAGGGAGAGAGGGGATGCAGATTCAAAGGGATAAAATGCAAGAAAATGTACTTAAATGTATGTGGGTATTTAAGTAGCTTTTAGGTTGCAGACAGCAAAGTACATAGAAAGAAAGAGCTCTTATTACTTGTTCTTGTAGAGAGTGTTGTGCCCAAGATTGAATTAATTCAGCACAGAGGAGAGCGGGAGGGAGAAAGAGAAAGCCAGGGAAGTATTTTTAATATTTTTGTGATATTAAAAAATTAAATACTACTGAACATTGATATTTTGACAAATAAGTGACTTTTCTTTAAATTTTAATAATTAACTTAATTAATAAAAATTAAATACATGATAAAATAAAAATAAAAATAGTATTTATATTTTTATACAAGTTTTGAAAATGAACTCAAAGCCAAGTATAGTGAGAGCAAATCACAAACTAAGTTGTTTCTTGATGTGTGAGGTCAGAGGTGATCTATTTTTTTTGAGAGGACTATGCTATCATCCCCTTATTTTTGTTTTTATTTTTAAAAATTTTTCTTTTTAATTTTTCTGTTATTTTTTTGTTTATCATATTTATTTATAGTATTTATTTAAAAAAATTTTGAGATGTTTTGATATTTTTTTATTTTTTTAATGTATGATTCTTTTTGAATTTTTTATTTTGTTAAATTTTAATTAGTTTATTATTATTAAAAAACAAAACAAAATAATTTTTTAAAAAAAACTTTAAACTTTTTTTTTGGGAATATCTTATTGCATGCGAGTAAGCATTTAATAGCCTGTTAATACACATGGATTAAATTAAAATTAAATTAATTTATAAAAAATTCAATTAGAATGTTTTATTTGAAGGGACTTAATAAAAAACATGTTTTAAAGATTAAAATATTAGTTTATTCTAAATTTTATAAACAATATATTTAAAAATTCTTGAATTTTTTTATAAAAGTGTTTATTCTTTTTTTTCTTTTCTTTTGAGCTTTAGGGAATATCTCTATTATAAAAAAAAAAAAAAGATTCAGTCCTAAAACAACCACATTTTTGGATTTCTTTTTTTCTGTTTTAGGACTTCTTTTCACTCAGAAAAAGTTCAGTCCTAAATAACACTGCTAATTTTAAGTCTGCCTTGACAGGTCGGGCCCGTGTTTGGAGGGTTAGAGTTGAGCTTGAGCCTTGAAAATTAATGCCAAAATATAAGGGAGCCTATAAGGGTTTAACCTGTCGATCCAAATTTTTTTTAATATTTTTTTTAACCTTTTTATCCTAAATAGTACATAAATTAAACTACTTATCTTTATATCTATATCTATTTATATTAATTTTTTTATCCTAATTAGCATATAAATTAATTAAACACATTTTTTATGAATTATTTACAAATTTATTTTTATCATACTATTGTATTTAATTACTTAGAGTATCTTAAGTTATCTAAATCACACCATTTTTATTTAAAAAATTACGTTTTTACTATTGATTACATACAATACAATCCAGGGATCCATTATTAATGTAGTCAGTACTCAATTAATGTGTGTGTGTGTATATATATATATATATTCGTTCCAATAATTTGGTTATAACTTATAAGCTTAACTTATTTATTATGTGGTTTGATTCAAATAGTACGATATTAAATAATTGGGGCCAATATATATGATGCACCATTATAACTTGTTAAAACTTCTTAATTATAATAATTATATCATATAAATCAACATTAAGTATTCAGAACCAGTTTAGGCCATGCATTTTAATTTCAATTATTTACAGATTTCTATTTTTTATGATAAGAAGGGAAGAGACCAAAGACACCAAATATTGTTGATTGCAATTTGATTAATTTAGAATGTGTTTGTTGATTTTTGTGATTAATTTTTATATTTTATTAATTTATTAATTTTTTTAATTAGGCCTTAAAGTCCTGGAGAATTGGGTTAGAACTTTCAAATAGAGAACCAATAAAAAAAGGCATGATTCGGTCCCTTCTTCCATGAATATTTAGAGTTGCTCCATCCGAAGATACTAGGCTATTAGGTGGAGAATCTCAAGACTTAAGAACCATCTTAGGTTTAAATGATTATCTAATTTGGAAATACAGCTTCTCTTCCTTAATACTTACAAGCGGCTTAAAGCTTACACCAGAATACTATTCATCCAGCTCTTTTTCTATAGCTCTCAGCCAAGAACAACACAGTGTTCTTATACACTCGGAATAGCTAATTAACAAGGATATATAATATGGCCGATGATACTGCTTCATTATCTTCGTTTGCTGCATTTCCTTCCAAGAAGTATGATGCTTTTATTAGCTTTAGGGGTGAAGAAACCAGCAGCAACATCACTAGCCATCTTCAAACAGCCATGTGCCAAAAACAAATACAAACCTACATAGATTACGGCCGCTGGTGGTGGGAGGAGATAATGGTTGGTGGTGCAACAATTGGCGAGAAGGAGGAAAGGGGAGAAGGTTTCGGGGGAAAAGAAGAAGGAATTTCAAGAGGGAAAGGAAAAAAGATAAAAATAAAAAAGAATCTTTTTTTAAATTGTTTGGGACACATGGCAAAATCATGGCCATCCAAATGAAGGGATGGCTACGATGCACTTGACGGGAAGCCATCCAGTTAAGGCTTGACTGAATGGGATCCGTTCCCGTTCTTCTGGCATCAAATTGGGCAAATTTCTTTCTATTTTTATGTAAATATCAAGGGCTTATTACAACTTACGAAATTAAGCATTCAAACAAGGAAAAAAAATAAATTCTTTGGCATTGTGGCATTGATGTTTATTCATATAGGATGCTGATGTAGTTTCTCTGTTGTTTTGGTTTTGTGAATATGAGTGATGTAGAAACACTTGAACAATCATCTTAAACTTTTTGTTGGCTCACTTAGAATCTGTGGCTACTAGGTTTACTTTCTTTAGATCAAAGTCAGCAGGTCTCTCTAGTCTTCACGTTCATGCATTAGCTAATCAAGCTCTCTACATGTATCTTTGCTTTCTAGTGGATTTCTTGTTTGATTCCAAGATATAAATCAAGTAGAGTTATGATTCCTTGTCTCCTTTATCTCTGTCAATTGTCTTTATTTTAATTGAAGATTATCTACGTCATGGTTGTTATTGGTTATGCAGCAATACTAATTGCGTAACAATATTTTTGTATTTGTAAGAGTTCTGCCAAGGATGGTGATTTATTTGTTCTTCTTTAATATTTAAGAATATGAGTACTCCTATATATGTTAGATTTGGTATTTACATACGTTCTTTATGAAGAATAAGAGTGGTCCTATAGGTGTTTGTGTGCTTGGACGCTTGAGAGAGAGAAGTGGGAGGGGATTGAGAAAACAAACATTTGTTTATGAAAGGTGGTTTACACACATATATGCCAGCTTATGAGGAGTGCTTTGTTAATTGGATAGTGTTTTGAAGAATTCTGATGGGAACCAACTGATGTAGAAACAAAGATATGGAAAGAAACACTGAAACTTCTTATAGATATAGTCAAAATACAGCGAAATACCACGAAACAACAACTAATACAACGAAAGAGCAGCAAGAATACAGTGAAAGTGGAGTGACTCTTGCCCTCGGATACACAGTAAAACACAACACACAGAGAAAACTAAAATGGCTACCACAACAACCTCACTCAAGAACACTTTCCTAGTTATTGGGCTATAGGCTCTTCCCTCTTCCAGTTCCACACTTCAGCCTGCCCTCACCTTTCCCTCCCACTCCCTGTTATGTCTACAGCTTTCCTTCCTCTCTCTTCCTCCCCACCGTTGTTTTTCCCTTGTCCCTGGATCCTGTGCCACATTTACATGTAGGAAATCCCTCTAATAACCCTTCCTTTATCTGAATGCCCCTTTTTGCCCTTGAATTCTATCAAATTCTAGTACTTTATGCATAGGTTCGTACTTACTAACATTATGACATACATCAAAGCTTTATGGCTGGTTGGTTATCATTTATTTGATTCCTAGATAATGAATGTTTGGAACTCTGAACAAATTTTCTTTGCACTATTTAGTGATCTTTTTTGTTGCTCACATGCACAGCCAATGGCTCTACAACTTGTTATATTGTCATGCATCATCTGTTTCTACAACTTAGTACCAGCAGTGTGTTGCTACTTGTTATTTGCGTTTTTCAGAATACACATTTGTATCTCATGTAAAACTACTTTGCCATGGATGTAATGAAACTTAAACATAAATGAACTATGGGTTACTCAGGAAGTTTTAGCTCTAACTTCTAAGAATAACCATGCACACAGAAGCAGATCTTGTTAATATACAAGAAGGAATTACCATATATCTGGTTAAAATTTTGTATATGATTCTACTTGCTAAGCTGCTGTGCTCGTCATACTTTCATCCCATATTCCCTTTTAACTTCATTTATTTATCTATGCCTGGATGAATGACTATTAGACAATATCAGGATCTATCTTATCTTCTCATTTGCTTTTAAACTTGCAGTGCATCAAGTATAAACGTCATTCTGATCAGTAAATCCAAATGGCTGAACCTGGTAGCTCTGAGTTGGAAACCAAAAAATCTCATGTTATTTACCAGTGTAAGAAGTGCCGGAGAATTGTTGCCTCAGAAGAGAATATAGTTTCCCATGGGCATGGAAAGGGAGAATGAAGTTTCAAGTGGAATAAGAGAAGTGGTGACCCCTCGGACACTGAAAAGCAAACAGTTGACTGCACCTCCATATTTGTTGAGCCCATGAAGTGGATGCAAGCAGGTATTTGTAAATCCCCATCATGTATTATTTAGTTATCATAAGATTACTCTTTAGTCTTCAAACTAAATCTTTATGGACATTGATTTACTTAGCAGTACAAGAAGGTCATGTGGAGGAAAAACTTCTCTGTATGGAATGTAATGCTCCTTTGGGTTACTTCAACTGGGCAGGTATATAGTACAACTGTGGAGCCTAGGTTAACCCTGCATTTCAGCTACATAAAAGCTGAATAGATGAGTGCTATACGTGACCCAATCACCTCCTGGATTTCCCAGAAACCATAATAGAAGCTTGGAAAAACTGGGTAAAATCTTGATGAATACAGATTATGATAGTTTAGCTTGGAAGCATGTATGTCATGTGTTGCAATACATCTTCAAGCTAGATAACATGCTGCAAATGGTTCTTAATTATTATACCAATGGGTACTATAACTTCCCTATTTACATCGTTTCATTCCTTGTTCCTTCTTATACTAATGCGATTTGAGTTTCATGATAGAGGAAAAAAACTATTATTATTGGAATTGTGTGACTAGTACACTTTCTTTTCACCATTATAAATTGAGTAATGATACTCATGTACTACTGTTTCTTATAACTCCTCTCACATATATTATTTTATTATTATCTATCACCTAATATCATCTATCATTATCATTATTTTATTATATATGAATGGTAAAAATGAAGTGTAAGAGTAGTGTAAAAAAAAATAGTATATAAGTATCATTATTCTTATAAATTTCCTTAGTGGATTGCCACAAATGAAAACAAGCTGTCATGACAAAGAAAAAAATTATGTACTATGGAAATTATGGGAATCCGGATTCAGTTAGGTACATGATCGATCATGTTCCATTTCTTTTCTCCCTTCACCCCATCTGTCTATTCACTTTGGACGTTTAGGATTTCGATCATATTAGTAACTAACATAACCAGATCTATTTTCATACTGTGGGCACATTCCCATAGCAATCCTACACAAATTCTCGGCATCTAGCATAACCATGAATTTTGTGGTGTTTGGATGTAGAAATTAGTTGGTTAAATTATTATTTTCATCCTTGAATTTTATTTTTGTTATGCTTTGGCTCATTATTATTTGTTTTCGTTTTACTTTAATCCTTCAAATAGTAATTTATCCAAATTAGTTTAATTGCTTCTCCGAAATTAGAAAAAAAGAAAGAAAGAAAAAGAAATAGGCTTCTTGACAATATACAGCCACTTTTCAATTCTAGGCCAGTTTTTTAGGATTTGGATCCCCTCATGTACATGAAGGGATCATGTTAGCATGGACTGTCAGGATGGGATTTGAATCCAGGTCTTTTCGAGAATGGATCTTTCCACCTTTTCTTTGTATCGTGGCCGTCCAAAATGCTGGACAGTCATATGATTTAGTCACGTGATAAAAAATTTTTTAAAAAAAAAAATTTCCCTACTTTCCTCCTCTTACCAACTTCTTCGTCTTCTCGTAGTGCCACCATTTGGATAAGGGGCTGAATTATTTTCATTACATCCTAGCCAATATGTAAAGATATGAGGAGCTAGCCTTATTGACATTTTTGAGATATGCTTTTCATATCCTAGGAAAGATTTGATGTGAACAAAAGAAAGAATCTCATGGTTGAATGCTCACAAGGCATGTGACATAGAACGACTTAAGTTGAATCGACTATGAACGACTGGGCAACTAGGAAATAAGCTTTTGTTGAATTAATTTCAAGTGAGAAGGAAGGTGGTGATGTGAACAAAAGAAAGAATCTCATGATTGAATGCTCACAAGACATGTGACTAAGAACGGCTTAAGTTGAATCGACTCTGAACGAATGGGCAACTGGGAAATCAACTTTTGTTGAATCAATTTCAAGTAGGAAGGAAGGTGGTCTCGTATTTAATAGAAATGACAGGATGGAGTTCAAAAGTACATAGAGGAAGAGGGAGGGAGTGAAAGAGAGAGAAAAATTGCAGAGAGGAAGAGAGAATCATGGCTGTCCAAAATGTTAGACAGCCACGATGCAGAGAAATGGTGGAAAAGATCCAACCCCGAAAAGGCTTAGATCCACAGGCCGTCCATGTTGTCGGCCCCCTGTCGGGGCTGTTAGTTCTCCCATTCAACAACTATCAGCTAGTGTCAAACATAATCCCCTCATGCTTGAGGGGATCCAAATTCGGTTTTCTACACCCTATTACTTTATTAATTTTTTACATATATAAATATAGAATGTAATCTGAAAATTATATATAATATAAAAAATTAACATTAGTGTTCCCCACAATTATTTTTTTTTTGATACTTTATTAATAGGATTTGTCTATGCTACATCCCACCCCACTTTTTTCTTTGTTTTCTTTTTCTATTTTTTATGTTTTTTTTTAAAAATTTTTTTTACTTTTTAAAAATAATTAAATATTTTTTATCTTATATATTTTTTTCAGAATTTTTTAAAATGTTTTTTAAAATGTTTTTTGAATTTTTTTACATCCCTGTTACTATTTATCTATAATTTTTTTTACTATTCATTTGTGACTTAAAAAATTCTACAAAAAATACAAAAACATCTCAAAAAATTTTTAAAAAAATTTATATTATAAAAATTAATTAATTGATTTAGAAAAGTAAAAAAAATCAAAAAAATTAAAAAATATAAAAAAATATAAAAAAAAATGGAGAAACTCCCCTGCCGCCCACACAGTGGGCGGTAGGGGAGTAACTCCCTTATTAATAACAATTTATACAAATAAATATATAACATTGTCATGAATAAACATAGATTAACTGAAAACTAAACGTGTTGTTGATGACGCATGTTTAGTTGGTTTTATTTTTTAATACGTGATTATAGTTTTAAGTAAATCACATTTATAGAATTTTTTGAAAATTACTTTTCAATAAGATATATAATTGTTAGTATTATAAATAAATAAATAAATAAATATATATATATATATATATAAAATAAAATAAAATATATATTTTTAATTCTTTCATTTTTCTTTTTATAAATTATATAATAATATAATATACTAATATTTTGACATCTCTTTACTTGCACTAACATTCACACTTTTATTTTTTTATATGTATTTTATTATTATTTAAAAATAAAGAAATAATTAATTTACTATTGTTTACATTACTTTTTATTTTTTATATTTATATCATGATTAATGGTAAAATATGAGTGAAATTTTAAAATTTTACAAAAAATAATACCCAAAAGTAAGTGAGAATACAATGCAAGAAGAATATAAGAACTTTATGTCAAAATTATATGTTGGTATCTTATATGTATTTTATTATTACTTAAAAATAAAAATAATTTAATATTGTTTAAATTATTTACTTTTTATTTTTTATATCATGATTAATTATAAAATATAGGAGTAGAATTTTTTAATTTTACAAGGAGTTATATCCTCTCCTTACTTTATAAGAGAGTGAGAATTGAGGATGGATATTTTTTACAAATTAATTAAAATATTAGAGTATGTGAGAATACAATTCAAGGGCAATATAGAAACTTTATGCAAAATTCAAAATTGATATGTTAGTGTTATTATCCCAAATACATTTATATTAGTATAAATAGATAAATTAATCACATATAATTATTAAACATTTTTTATATTCTTAAATAAAATATGATTTTAAATTTATATAATTAATAAATGAATAGATTACACCTACTCTCCTTGAGGTTTGTATAAAATTAAAGGGTAATTCCTTAATGTTTGATAATATAACACTTGGTATCCTTTTTGGTTTTATATTAAAATTTATCTTCTTGTAAAAGTATAAAGATCAATTTATTCTTAATACTAATATGGTAGATAAATGAGAAGTAATGATAAATTGGTTTTTTTATATTTTTATAAGATAAACAAGTATCACTTCACAAATAAAAAGAATATTGAGTGTTATGGTTATCCAAATTTAAAATTTATCTCGTGGAGTAAGTTTTTATTTTTTATTTATATATATTTTATAATTTTTATTTTAAGAAATAATTTAAAAAAATTTAAAAAATTTTGAAAAAAAAAGTAAAAAAAAATCAAAAGAATATTTGTAGTGTAATAAAATTCTTTATCTTTATTTATTTTTGAATATTTGTTATGAAATTTTTTGATTTTTTTGATTTTTTTTGATTTTTTTAAATTTTTTCTTAAAATCAAAAAATAAAAAATGAAAAAGTTAAAAATTTAAAATGAAAACCTACTCCAGGATTAGTAGGATAGAATTTCCCAAATTTAAATTTAAAGGACACTAGTCTTAAAATTTCACTTTTCACTCCATCTCAATTTAACTAATAAATTCTAACAATATTTTTTTTTGAATTGAACTTATAAAATTTAGTTTATTGAATTTAATTTGATTTAAATTATTTTTTTAATACTGTAAAACAGATAATTTAAATGTCTTAAAAATAAAATTATTTATCAAGGAAATTAAATTTTTTAAAAAATTGCATGATAAATTTTGTTTTAGAATGATAAATTCACAAAGAGTTACATAAATAAATTTAGGAAAATAATAAATGTTTTTCAGTAATCTATACTAATACATATGTATTTAGAGTAGGTTTTACCAATATACCAATTTTGTCAAAATATTCCTATACTACTTTTGAATTGTATTATAATATATTCTAACATTTTGGTTAATTAATAAAAATATCAATCATCAACTCCCACTCCCATGCCTACTCCCTTAAAAGTAGAAAGAAGACAAATTTAAAAATCTTACTCTTATATTTTATAATTAATCATGATATAAAATATAAGAAAATAAAAAAGTAAGTAATTTAGACAATATTAATATTTTATATTTTAAAGTAATAATAAAATACATAAAATAAAAAACATAAAAAACATAAATATAAATTAGTGTATGCCAAGAACAATGTTTTAAAAATCGAACCAAACATTGAATCGATGAAAATATAGAAGGTCACGGGTTAGTAGTTTAATAGGGGTCGAATAGTAGTTGAGCCAACTTTTAATTAAATAATATATTTTTAATTTTTAATTTATATATTATATATAACATAATGTATTATATATATAATTTTCAAATGAATCAATATTTTATTACTCAATGTTTGATTTTATTTTAAAAGAGAAATTTTTATAATTATTAAACTAGCATTTTTACTTTTACTATATCAAATATTAAAAATTTATTTTTAATGTATGTTATTTTTTTTAAATTTAAAAATATTTTTAAATCTTAAATGATCATTTAATAATTATGATCTTAAATTAAAATAATTATAATACTAAAAGAATTAAAAAAATATTTAACGTAAAAAAACAACAAAGTAAAGTAGAAAGCTTTAACCGCACGCTCTCCCATGTAAAGGATAGACTTTGCCCCATTTCTCACTACCCGGTTTCCTTTTTTTCCTTGGGGTTTTCCTATTAAAAAAGGTACTTTGCTTTCTCTCTGTTATAGACTTACAGAAGAAGCTTTGCGTATTCGCTGTTACAGAAAGAGCACCGAGCATGCCATCGTCCTGAAGCACGTCTTCGCCTTTCTCTTCTTTTTTCTTAGATCTCTTCATTTTCTTTTATTTTTCTTAGATCTCTTCCTTCTCTTCTTCTTTTATTTAGATCTCTTTATCTTCGTCTTTTTTCTATCAGATTTCTTTTTCTTCCTCTCTTTATTTTTTTTTCTTTGAGATCTGTTCATCTTTTTAATAACACTGCTCAAGAGATCGATTCTCGATTTTTTCAGTCCAATCGGCCGATTTGGTCTGATTTTAATAACACTGGTCAAGAGATGTCACGTATATTGAATTTAATATCTTGTAATTTTTTCTTTTAAAATTCTTTTGTTCTTAAATTTTCCTTTCTATTTTTATGTGTTTTTTAACTTTTAAATTTTCACTACATAAAATAAAAGAATTTTGGCATTTATTTATAGGGCTACTAAGAATATTTTATTTTTGAAAAATTGATATTTTATAACTATTTTATTCTAAAAGTAAAATTTCAAAATTTAAAATAAGATAGTCTTCCTTAACCTAAACTTTTTTTCTGCAAAAAATATTGAAAGAGAGTAAATTGGGCAGTTTGGTACCCCAATAGCGCGAAACCAAAAAGGGTTACTCTCTTATTGCCCAAGTTTAAATATTTTATAAGTTTCTTTTTAATTTTTTTTTTATTTTTTAATAATGATAAATTAAAAAAATTTTAAAAAATAAACACAATATAAAAAACTTAAAAAAATTCAAAACAAAATCATACATTTACAAAAAGTAAAAAATTAAAAAATGTATCTTAAAATTTTTTTAAAAGAATACTGTAAATAAAAAAATATAAACCAAAAAATAACCAAAAAAAAAAAAAGATGACATGAAAAAGAAAACGGAGAAGAGACTTTTAGTTGAGGGACGGCAACACAGTCGCCCCCAAAATCTAATAAATATTTAGGGCTTGTTTGGAACGATTTTTATTTTATTGTTTTTAAAAATAATTTTTAAAAATAATTACAAAAAATAGTTTTATAGAAAAAAAATTTGTTTGGGTAAAAATATTTTTTATCAGTTATTTTTTGTGTTTTTTAAAAAATAGAGAACAAAAATAAGTCAAAATACAAAAAGATTGTTCTCTATATTTTATTTTTTAGTCATTGTTTTCAAAACAATTTTAAAAAAATAATTGATGAAAACACTTACCTAAATAAATTTTTTTTTTCATAGAAAAAAAATAATTTTTTAAAATTGTTCCAAACAGGCCCTTAGGTTCAATCTTAAAAATTTATTTTAATTTATTTTGGGTGTTTAGAGTAATTCGGAACAATGGAGGGACCAAAGGGCAAAGGAAAACCAAGATATTTTGGGAGAAAACGAGTAAGGAAACTAACCCCCATTTCTCTCATCTCCTCCGATCAATCTCCCATTCTCTCTCTCTCTCTCTCTCACGAAAGTCTTCTTCTCGTTGCACTCGTCGCTGCTCAGCCCGCCATCTTCTTCCAGCCAATTTTCCAGATGTCGTGGTGAGCAGGAGAGTTCCTTTGGTGTTGTTAAATTGCTGCTACAGTTCTGATTTCAAAAACTCCTCATTTGCTCAAGTCTGCAAGTTTCTTTTATGCCTTTAGTTGCTGCAAAATTTATGTTTTCAAGGCATCTTTGTTCTAGGTAAGTTAATCATTTTTCTTTTTCGTTAATGTTAAACTAGTGACGAAGAATTTTCTGGTTTAGGGAGGTTACGTTCTACTGAAATAATTCCTTAGCTCCTTTGTTAGAGTACTCTATACAAATCCTATTTGTTCTTTTTGGGTTGTCATCTCCCTCAACTGAAAATTTTGCAACTTTGGGGGATTTATACCCAAAATGTAATGAGCCAAAATTTTGATAACTTCCCTTAGAGCAATTGATGAAGTGAAAGAGTGTTGAACACTCAATTTTGTCTAGGTTCAG
>JASKGM010075917.1:0-15355 GCA_034509205.1 Ceratonia siliqua
AAAGAAAAAAGAAAAAAGGGGTGGTGGGACGTAGGGTCTAGCTTAAAATTTTTCTTGACATTTAAGGTATAAAATAAAAAATAATAATGGTACTAAACTGCTCCACTATTTTGGGGACAGAGACCCACCCCCAGAATGATAACACTCGAATTCTAGCTGGAACACTATATTAGACAGAAGGGTTGGCCAAATGTCAAGTCCAAATAAATACCCAGATAAGGCCGTTGCTTTTATTTATCATTATTTTACCCCATCCATCTTCAATCTTCATGTATCCATCCAGATTTGTTTCAAATTCCCCACTGGATCTGCATTTTTTTCTGCTTCAACTAATTTTCATTATAACATTAATTAATTATTTCTTAGTGTCTCTAAATATATTATATTACCGAATACTGAAGCAGAGGTATTGGCCAAGTATGACAAAAAGTAGCCAAACACCAAAATCACCTGTACTTAGTTCATAGCCACGATCTGTCTCTATCCTCATGTGAAATAGTGTCTGTTCTTGGGTAAATGCCTGTGTACGTACACATTCACGTGAAAAACCCTGCAACTCATATCCCACCTAGTCACTACCTAATAAATTTCCATATTTAATATGATACCTCATAAATTAGGTTACACTGGATTCAATTTGAGTTGGATGGACCTTGAGCACGTTCACACCTACCTAACAATCTCACAACAATCTTGTAATTTTTTGGACGTCATATTTAGGATGATTGACGGCCAATTGAATCTTATCTAGCCGCCGATCATAGTTACCTAAATATTTTTATTATAAAGGAAATTATATGTTATTGTCTTACCTTTTGGGATAGTAATACTAAAACCTCTTCAAAGAAGTTATGGGCCATGGGGTAATATGGGTGTCATTGTCCCTTGTGAAGCTGTAATGCTATTGTTCCTGCAATTAGGCAAAGGGGACAATAACATAACAAGCACCTTAATATAATCCACTTACCTAAAACACGAGAAGCTCATCTTACAAAGTACTGTTATTCCTTTAGTTATATTTTTTGTACTATTTGTATATGATCTGATATTAATTAGGCATGTTCAATCCCAAAGTCAACCCAATCAACCTAACAGGATTCCGAACAATAATACAATGTAGTCCATGAAGAGCTCTGCCTCTATCAATCACTCGGAACAACGAGAAACTGCCTCTCATATCATGAGTAGAGACTTCAACAACCTTCTCTGGAAGCTACGCCGCTCATCACGTCAGTGTGTAAGACATTAGAAGGGAAGGCTTCATTCACACTGAATTTAAACTAGTTTGACTCTCACAGTGAAATGACTTGGCTATCATGAGTTCTCACCGGAATCCAACTCCGGCCACAGACTAATTGAACTATAGTCTTGCAAGTCATCTTCCACGAGCTAGTCATTTAGATTTGGACTAATCTCTCATCGGCTTACTTGACTGTCAAAATTATCACAGCTCCGCTACAATGTTGACCGATTCTTGTCTTGTAGATTCACTGTACTCAACTCACCGTTGTACCAATAAAAAAGAGATTTTTGGCTGACTTTATTTGCAGATGAAAACAAAATCTGAACCAGTATTTTGTTTAATGTTGAAAGTTCAGGCCCTTTAAATGAATCCTGAGACAGAATTCAGAGGTGCAATAAAGTGCCCAACTTGGGTCATTGAATCCAATAGCCGTAGCATATCCTCAAAGTAAAAACTATATTAATAGTGTGATTGAAAGGATTGAATATATAGTTGGTGTAGTTAAGAGACAAGGAGAGTTTTCAATGCTGGTCGTACTTCTGCCAACACAGTAACATAATAATGCACCTCTTAAGTATATAGAACCTGGACCTCTGTTCCTTAGCCGCCATCAGGCACCTCTTCTTCAAGCTCGGAGAAGCCTCCTCCTCAGAACGACGTCGTGCTTTCTTGGAGCTTGAAGGGGTAGAGTAATCCATCTCTTTGTTTGAGAGAGAGTAGGCGAAGAGAAAGGAAAGAGGCGGAGAATTTATCGAGTTTGTTGCCAATGGGCCATTGCTGTGCTTTTGGGGTCCTGGTACGATCTGATGGAGACTCTGCCACTCCAATTGCTTTCTGGATTGGCCCGTGAGAACCAAAGATGCAGTGACTGTGGATTCCAAATTGGATGCATGGAAAACAATATTCAAATTTATATGGTATTAATTGAAATTCAATACCATTCATTAAATTTAATAAGATTGATGAACTAAATTGAGAAAATTTAAAATTAAGAAGGCAAAATTGAAAGAGAATGTATATTTGAAAACCAATGATACCGGTTGAGGTAAAGTTAAATTTTATGAGTAAATTGATGTTTACCTGTCGGTGTCAATATAGGTCGAGCTTATCTTGATAAGTCTAGTTAAGTATTAAGTTGGTATTATTCAAACTTTGATAATTAAATTAGTTTAATTTAAGTTGAAATAATGTAATAAATATTAATAATCAAAATCTGTATAACTATGAGAAGTGATTTTTATGAGAAATAGGAGTAACATCCTATGTGAATTGAGAAGAGGCATTTTTATGGCTGGATGGGTTATGAACCGCATGGGACCCAATTAGACTACTGACATGGATTATGGACAAATCAAATTATTAATATTTTCTTGTTTTTATTGTGAGATCACCTTTTAATGGAGACTTTGGAAAGAAACAATAAAACTTGATAAAGCATGGCCCAGGAAGTAGCGAACGTAGAAGCCCACCCATTCTCATCGCGAATCCATATTAATTTGGGGAATGATAAAAATAGCTCAAAGCGTCGTCGTTTAATCTAACTACCCGGCCACGCCAGCGAAGTTTTGTTTTCTTGGGAAAGAGGGAACCCTATCTTACCGAAAAGTATATATATATATATAAATAAAAATAATAAAAAACATTTCCGTGTTCAAGTAGAACTGTAGAAGATCAAAAAGCCATAATATAAAGTTTTTTTCCCAATACAACTCAACTCCTATTCTCCCACTCCCACTATTTATCAATTACTCTCTCAATTTCCCTTCCTCTCTTTGATTCACAACTATTCTTTCTTTTTCTTCCAATTTTTGCAAATCTCTCATCATCGATCCTTTCGTGTTTGGTATGTTTTCTGCTTTTGAAGCTTTCACGCGATGTTATTCGTTTTTTATTTTCGTTTTACTATTTATTATTCTTCTCTGATTCTTTGTCATCCTTTTTCGGATTTGAGTTTGAGAGTTACCGATGTTATGTGGGGTTGGTGATAATTTCATGATTGAAATTTGCAGAGAACGATCGCCGTGCGAATTTCATCATGACGAAAAGCTCCTTCAAGCTTGAACATCCTTTGGGTACGTTCTAATTTTCCAAATATTTTAATTTTTAGTCGGGGTTGCAGTATTTCGCATGAGTTATTTGACTATTCTGATATTGTCTGTGGAGTTATTTATAATTAGCGGAAAATTTTTTCTAATATGAGAAGCTTTTTCTCGTTCCTGTTTGTGTTAAAATTAAAAGTGGTGGGTTGTGGATCGGGAGTAGCACGATGTTTGGTCGACGAACGTCTGTGCTGATCGGAAGTTGAAAGCTTTAATATTGTTCTTGTGGACTTTTTGTTTTTTTGCTGGAAAAGAATTCATCTTATTGGAATTATTGGGATTAATTCATGGAGTTCTCGAGTATTTTTAACCTGAGATGGATCTTTATGGTAGTTGCATCTGATTTAAATTCATCTTGGTGTGTTTGGCTATCTCTTACCTTATGTTAGTATTTACATCTTTTTACCATGATAATTATATTCATGAGCTGTCAACCTTTACTCGATTTAGTTTTATATTTAATTGGAGTTGTCTGCATGAAGACTTTGGTACCAAGCTTCAAGGTCATATGTTCTGTTGCAATGTTATACTTTTAAATTCATTCATCTTGTTATTTTTGTATTTTGGGGTTAAACTTGCTGGTCTTCTTCATATCAGAAAGAAGGCAGGCTGAAGCTGCTCGCATTAGAGAGAAGTATCCTGATAGAATCCCCGTAAGATTATAGCCAGTATATAATGTACGCTTGTTTTTTATATTTTCTTCAAGGACATGTTTAATCAGGCAATTTTGTGCAGGTGATTGTCGAGAAAGCTGAAAGAAGTGACATTCCAGACATTGATAAGAAGAAGTAAATGCTTTTGTGCCACATATACCACTCTGTCTCTTTTGATTAATCTTCCGATATGAGAATTCTGTTTTGCTCTCTGAAGGGTATATTGTTTTGTATGAAGTTGCTTGATGCTTTTGGTGAAGATTTTGTATGGTTTTGGTTTTTGTTGTACTAGTATTTTAACATTAGTTGCATTGGTACTGATTGATGGTGATGGTGTGGTAGTAGACTAATTTTTTTTTATTTGTGTTGTTGTGTTAGTTGTGTAGTGGTAAGTTTAGCGTAAGTTTGAGATTCGTAAGATGAATTAGCTTGGTAATTAGGGTGGCTGATGTCTTTGGTTAGAGTTGGGTAGTCAGTCCTCAAGTCATATCTGCACGAGACAATAACATAAATGTAGCTTGCATCAGACTGCAATTCTATGATGTCCTCTTTCTATTGGTTGTTACTTGTTACTAAAATTAATGCTGCTCTAGCCCTGTACGTTACTCTTTTTTGACATTATGGCATAGAAGTTAGGGTTGAATACAAGCTCTGACTACGAAAGATTAGATTTTAATCTTGATGAATAGAACTTCTTGACCTGATTCTATGCTATTATGGACTCATTGAGTTATGTTGCTCGTTTTGTTGACTGTAGATACCTTGTTCCAGCTGATTTGACTGTTGGTCAGTTTGTTTATGTTGTCCGTAAAAGGATTAAGCTCAGTGCAGAGAAGGCTATTTTTGTTTTCATCAATAACACTCTACCTTCAACTGGTAAGTGGCCACGGCTGATTATAAATGTTGTTTTTTGCATTTTTGGCATTGTTTATGAACTAAATCTCCTGTTGTTCCAGCTGCCTTGATGTCTGCTATTTACGAGGAAAATAAGGATGACGATGGCTTTCTGTACATGACTTACAGTGGAGAAAACACTTTTGGATGCCACTAGGCACAATGTATAATATGATAACCTCTGTAAATAGCATCTGCAAAGTGTAAATTCTCTGCAGCCGCAGGTCAACGCATGACCTGCCTATTCGTTGTGGTTCACGTAACTGTTGAGTATTTTATCCTGCACTTTGATTCTGTCCATTATCTCTAAACTCTGAATTTCAATGGATAAGTTTAGATTTTATGATCGCGCAGATGATTTCTTTGCGTTTTAAAGATGGTCTGAATTTTTTTGGTTCATTCATGTGATTTCATTTGATACACTCTGGGTTTCAGTATCAAAATGTACTTAATGACTAATTTATGGGTGAAGAATGATGCAATACACAAAATTGTCTAATAAATGAGCGCATCCTCTGCGGCGTTATTGGATGAACTGCAAAGCTTTACTTGGGATCGGGATATTTTCATTTTCGGAGAGAATGTATCAATTTCATATTTAGAAAGACATAATGGATTAGATTTGATTTAGTGAAATTTGCTGATTTTTATTAAATAATAGATTTTACACATTTTGCCCCTCTCCAATAGAGGGTTCAAGTCCTATTGGTTTGACACAATATGGAGCATTTAATAGCCCTTCGGAGTTGTGTTCTTGTGGCAATTGTGACTGATCAATTGAACTCAATTAGGCTTCTTGGAGTGTAGCCCTGGCGGTCAGGAATCCCATCCGTTTTTTATGGGGCTTTTGTTCTATCAACCACAGAGAAGACATTTAGATATATTAAAGATGGATTTTGTTAAAAAGCGTAATTCGTTTTACATAATTAATTGTTTTTTTATAAATTTAATCTATCTAAAAATTTCTAATAAGATTTTGATAGTAGCTTCAAACCGCAATCTGCTAATCAAATTCTGGGAAAATCATGTACGTTCGTCCGCTCAGATCGTTTCGAATTCCCATCCCTTTTTTTCATTTGCCCAATAAAAAGATTAAACCCTAACTTCATGGGTCATCTATATAAAACACACCATTAACCTCTGGATTTGTAAACAATTTCATGGTCTCAACTAGACCTAGTAACGGAGTCCGTCAACTTTTTTGTTTGCATAATTGGACTAACTGTGCTGCAATTATGCAAAGTTATTTTGTTTTCTCCTTTGTTGGCCATCAATAATGCATTGTCAAGCCTAACATTCGGACCCACTAATCCATAAGAGACTCTTCATCCGGAAGCAACGATTCATGCCATTGAATCAGTCATTAGACAAAGTAGTTTGTTGGCAAATAATGAAAAAAATGAAGTGAGTTCTACTTCTCTTAACTGAATAACACTCCTTCATTAAAATTAGAAGAAATTCATACAAGAAGTAGCATAATGATCCTCATCCTCTTATTCACTTGGACGTACTTTTTCTCTTACACTGGTTTTTGATCCATTTGACACAATTGGTAGTCCCACTTTTAATCTTCTGTACACCAACCATTGCAGCTGCATTGGCTTTGGAAAAACCACCCTTACCACCCAAATTCTTGTTCTTGGCTGTGTCTTTTTGGGATCTAATGCCATTATCTTCCATCGCACCAATACCGCCAGCACCCCATTGATCAGCCCAACTTGGTGCTTCGCTGGCCATCTTCTCTGATTCCTTGATTATAACAAAAGAACAATACTTCCTAATTAACCTTTGTCAGATTCATAAAGTTTTCTCAAGCTTTTCATATATTGGCAGACACAGAGACTCAAAATGAACGACACTTCTGCAGAATAAACAGGTATTCCCCAGTGACAAAAAGAACTTGGATTAGATTATCGGTTTGATACATAAAGAGATCTTCATCTGGAAAATGAAATACTTAAACATATTCAAAACCCATCTCATAAAACTTATCAAAGATTTCAAATTTACAAATATTTACCAAGTCTATGAGATTTAACAGAGAAGCAAAAGAGTAGTACCTTGGATGTGGAGGTAGATTTGAGAAGCTTGTTAGAGAAGCTAAGAGGAACAGAACGGAGAACTCAATCAACTTGAAGCTAAATAGAGGGCCATGTTAGATGGCCTGTCTTTCACCCTGTTTCATTGCTTCTTTTTTTCCTTTTTCTATTTTTATCTTTATCTTTTGACATGCCAACTCATTGATTTGGGCATTTCCATCTGATTAAGCAAAGTCTGTGCGGCTGCGGAATCTTTATTATTTAGTCTTTATCACATAGTAGAAGATACTTTGGCCAGCATTGTGAGTTTAACTGTCATAATAAACTTTAGTTAACTGGGTTTTGTTCAGCTTTGGTATAACTGTGACTTGTGAACCACTTTCATAACAGGCCATAAATATTTGTTGTCCAATAATGTTGGCACTAGCTTAGTCCACCTTTAACAATGGAGGGTCACTTAGCTGTGAGGCTTAACTAGTGAAGTGGATTTGCCTTGTGCCTGTCTTTGTCAGTTAGTTGTTATGAACCCTGCATAGCTCTCAATTATTCTTGTCCTAATTTGAAACCAGAAAACATGAATCCACCAAATTGGAGCAACAAGTTAAAGAGAGGGCTTTCACACTTTGAAGGTACCATGAACTCTCCTGTCTTGGTTTTTTTTTTTTTTTGGTCAAATAGATAAGGATACAACAATAGGGGAATAGGATCTGAAACTTTAACGGTGAGTGTTAAAAATTATATTTCAATCTTGAACTATCAAGTTTGTATTTGATATATTGATATTTACACATCCATATATAAGGTCAAAGACTACTTTAATTCAAAAATTTTAACAATTAAAAGAATATTCAATAATTATTTATTAAAATATCTAACATGTCTCTTTATACAAAAATGCTTTAAGCTTAATTAGGAAAAATTACATAAATAATTTTTAGAGTAAATTATATTCACTTCACTTGAGATTTTTGAAACCTATACTCATACTCCCTCTAATTTTAATTTATGCAGAAACTTTTCCTCTATTAATAAAATTATTAACAAAGCTTATCCTAAAATTTTTTTCTCCTAAATACTTTCGGTTAATTTAATGCCCTACAAATTATCAAAAAGTCAAGTTAATGCTTTTAAAAACTTAATAATAAGAGAAGTTAATATAAATTAAAATTAGAGGGGATGTGAGTAATAAGCTTTATAAACTTTATGGGAGATTTTGGTATAAATTGAAACTAAAATGAGTATAAACGTTTTAAAACTTTAGATAAAGTTATTATAATGTTTAAAATGTAAGATACTCCGATATTTTATATTTAAATGGAGTGTCAACATCATGAAAATGTTGAATACTAAAAAATCTAAGATCTCTACAATCTTGATTATTCTTTGTATATTTACAGGTATTTTAATTGTTTATATAAAACTATGGGATTTATGAGGGGAGCCCCTTTTTTGATTGGAATCAAAGATATGGTCAAGGTTACAATAATAAGCTTTGAAAAGAAAAAGGGTAGCCCCGTCCAAAGAGAAGGGAAAAAGGAATAAAGATTACAGAGAAATGTCTTTTTACTAAGGATGACTACATCTAAATGGGGAGACAAAGTAAAGGTCAGTGATCTTCATTCAAATGCATACCCACAAGAGCAACAGTAAAGCAACTCTTTGGGCGCTATTTGCAGTCAAATGAAAGGGTCACTCTCCTCAAAGGTATGATAGAAACATTTCTTGCTGTGGCAAATCTCAGGGAAAAAGAAAGGTCTTCTGCCATAATTGGAAATTGTTGAATGTAATGTGGATCCATTCCGCTGAAAAGTTAGGGGAATAAGTAGTTTTGAATGCAAAACTATTGAGAAATATACCAATGCATTAGTTGCTTTACTGGGCTTAAGACATAAAATTTTGTGCAGGCGATGCTACTTTGACAAAGGTATGTCTTTTGCTCCTTTGCCCGTTTTGATCAACGTAGGATGACATTTTGAGCTGCTGATATCTCCTACAGTCCTACTTGATAATTATATTGATTGAGTCAAGCTGTTGATTTTTGTCATTTTTAAAAAAATAAATTTAAATGTATATAAAAAATTTTAAAATTGACCCAAAAATAGGTATATTCCTAGTGAAATCATAATTAAGCAATGTACTTGCATTTACACACTTGCAGATGCATCCTTTCATTCACTCTTCCCGATCTTGGAATGGATTGACAATGTAACGCTCTTTTCCACTATTTCACCATTGAATTTCAAGCCAGATCCAGGCTGAAAAGAGAATTGGTTCACAATCTTCATATTTGGAGTACGATGGGCGAAGAGGTGAAAATGTTTAGATTTACTAGATGTGTAAAGCCATGGGAAATGGTACCGCAAAATTTTCTGGAAGCTTTGGCTATCTTGGCTCATCAGTTCTTAAATCGGGAAGTAAACATCGAACTATGCAAGCTTCACGTGGAATTTGAAAGATTCTGTGATATGCTGGATTCCTAGTTTCCCACTGAATAAATGCACAAACTTTCACAACTCATCCTCAAGGTCACCTCAGTCTTTAACCTAATACTTGATGTTAAAAAACGTCTACCGGCAGTAAACAAAACTGTCAAACAAAAGAGAGAGTAAACAATATCGCTACAACAGAATTGAAACTTGACCATAATCTAACACAGGCAGGGTGGCAACAATTGAAACTTGGCCATAAACTATTAGTACGAAAACGTCAGGTTCCTTCCTCCTCTTCCCAACACCAAATCAACACTAAATGAGATACTTTGAGATAAAACAACCTGTATGAGCAATGAAATGTAAAGAAAGGACAAGTACACTTTCAATCAACTCATTTACTTTGAAACCTCTCTCTATGAACACCATTAATTTTTCCATTGCCTAGTTGATTAAAAAAATTAGATGGGAGGGGATATATCTACATTGTTGGGGTGCAACTTGGTGGGAAAAACACGTACCCACCATACCATCTGTATCACTTAACCAATTCTTCCGAGTTGAATTTTCATTTTGATGCAGTTCCTAGTCAGATTCCCTTTTGTTATGCTTCATCATTTACTTGGACTTCCTCACAGACTTGGATTTCTTCATTTTCCGTGATTTGTCATCCACACTGGTCCATGTATATCCAGCAGGAATAGCAAAAGGGTCTGAATCCAACGAAGAGCATTTTTGTTGTTGCTTATTCCCTGCACCTGGTTGGCTATTGTTTCGTCTCAGCCATGTGGATGCTAAAGACGACGATGATGTGACGGAAGAGTTGTGAGTTTCTGGTTTCTGCTGCTCTTCTCTCCCTGCATTGAGTAAATGTCTGGGACTGGAGAATGGAGTGTAAAATTGCTCCACAGGTTGAAGCTCAACGAACTTCGTGAATGTAATTACCACTCTCACTGTAGGGACCACAGGAATAGCCACCTGCCACGCCAAAACAAATCAAACTAGCCATCAACGCCTGATCAAATCAATCATCTACCTTTTGCAAACCAACGTTCATCAATCCAATCAATTCTATTGCATGTGAAAGTATTAATATTGATAACTGATAGTGGGGGCAATCAATGGTCAACCACCCGACATGGCTGTGGACATTGTTCATTCCCACGACCATGGGACCTACTCCATCTCTACTCCATCTCCACGTCAACTTTAGGTGGGACCGATGCCATAGACCGAGGAACAAGGCACCTCCGATGGTTTGGGTCCCACGACCGGTAGCCGTTGATCCAGATCCCACTGATCAGATAGGACCACGTCACTTCACAGGTCCACCAACGCTTCTCCACAAATCAAGACGGTTTTTCCAGTCACTTTGTCACGGTGTTCAACTCAAGTCTGGCCATTGCTTGAGAGAACCAAAAGAACCCACCCCCCCCGGCCGGAAAACAATGGAAAGACAGGAGAGAAGTTAAAAAAAGTAAAAATTCACTGTTTATGCTTTTAAGTTTACTCCAAATTTCAGTTTCGTTTGAAAACTTTTATTTCAATTAATTGCCTTCCTGATGGGCAAAACGGCAGCGGTTTACTTCCTTTCTCTCTCGTATCCTCCTGGACCACAGTTTCTACTCCCAGTTTTCATGTTTCAATCTCACTGCCCAGAGCCCAGCGGTGCTAAGCTCTATCTATAGCTCTCTTTTATTCTTTCTCTTCCACAGACTTGGCTCCTCCCTTTCTACGTTATTCTCTTTCTCTGAAAAGCTGCAACACTGACCCTAATCTGTAAACTCTGAAAACGCAGCACACGCCCACAAATCTAGCCCTTTCCTCTCCAAGAGAATGGGTTCTACTTCCACAAATCTAACTCAAAAGGATAAGGCGTAAATAATTGCAATTAATAAATAAAAATTAAAAAGCTAATTTGGACCCAAAACTATGTTTATTCTCCACAAAAATCTTACCTTCACGGGAAATGTCCCCGGCGGGAACTTGGTGGTGAGCAACTCTCTCATCCTTCTCACCGCTTTAACCTTGTTGGCTAAGATGTCGAGTAACGGCAAGAGCTCCTCCGTCTTTAATGGAAACTGCTCCGTTAGCCACACTGACGGTCGTAAACTTCTCACGTACTCCTTCTCCTTAGTCTGCGGCGCTGCCATGGTCACGCTTGCTGCTGACCTCCTTGGCGGTGGGGCCGCCATAGATGGTAGGTCCACACTTTTCCTTCCCATTGGGACCCATTCCCTCTCTTCTCGCACGAAGCTACTGTGTCTTCTCTTATCTGGCATTGGCAATCCGAAACTCGGATTCTCTGCCACGAGAAAACCATCTTCATCTTCATCTAGCTCTAAAGGGAGAACTTGCTCGCTCCCAGCCACGTCGGATTCTCCGCCGGTAACTTTACGTGATCGGAAACTGAAAATTACGTTGTGGATTTCGTACACTTTGGCCTTCCACTCGCCCACGCTTTCGGTTTTTTCTTGTCTTCTCCAATTCGTTCTACCAACTAGTTCAGCCCTCGTGACATCCATGCCAGGTCTGTACACGCTCGTCTGAGAGCAGAATCCGGTGACGTCAGACTCGCTCATTGGAGACCCAGCGTTCTCAAAAGCATCAAAGATTTTGCGGTCATCGCGGTTGAGAACGAGCAAGGAACCGGAGGGGATATCATGCGCTTGATCACCATCACCAAGGAAGAGAAAGCTCTGATCAGCACGTTGAATCTTCAACCCATCGAAGCCCGCTAACGATGTATCAGCACGGAGATTACCATCGCGCTTCCAGATTTTGTAAGTGTCAGACGGAGCAATCTTACCGACGAACGGAATCACGGAGCTCTCAAAGTGGAAAGAGATCTCCATATAGAAATCTCTCATACGGCGAAGCACAGTGATCAGACGAGGCAGCCGCCGCCGCCACTTGGCCCAAGCGGAGCGGTGGTGGAGGCGGAGGAGGATGAGAGCAATGTCGGAGCTCCGACGACAGAGTGCCTCCTGCAAGGCATTCCAGCCAGCGGAATTCTGCAAGGAAACGTCAGCGCCAGCAGAGGCGAGAGCGCGAGCAGCCAAGGCATCGTTGAGGCGAACAGCAAGGTGGAGAGGAGTCTCTCTGTAGGGAACATCGCGGCGGTCAAGAACAGCGGAGATCTTCTCAGCGACTCGCTCTTGAGCGAGCGAGTCGGACTCGGTGTGAATGTGAACAGGATCGGCGAGACGAGGGAGGGAGGAGATGATGCGAGAGAGGGTGGTGTGATCGGCCAATGCGACAGCGTAATGAACGGGGCTGTGGGCGTAGTGGTCGGGTTTGATGACCGGGAACGACGTCGGAGGAGCTGTGGACTTGGCCATCTCCTACTCTGTTATAAGCTCTCTGCTTCTGAGAGTGATAGGGATATGGAGGGAGGAGGGAGGAAGAGGGGTATTTTGGTCTAAAAATTGGAGAGAATGGGACATTGGGATGGAATTGAAGAGACGAATCAGGAAAATGCACGACTTTTTGTAAATGGTACTGTCCTAACGGCAAAGGGCACTGCTGGGATTTGAGGAAGCAATAGTAGTGTCAGTTAACTTTATCTGGGGTTATTTTTGTCATTTTGATCTTGTTGCTAACGTGCGCCAAATTAAGCACCCCTTAGTCTGTGATGCTATTTATTAAAGTTTTTTCATTTATGTGAACGCTTTTTAGTTTTTAGTACCATAAGATACTAAAATCTTATTTATATAGCAAGATTAAACATTAGATGGTATTTATAAAAATATTTAATAAAATTAATATATTTTATAATCAAATCTCATAAAAGTAACATTTTATACTGTACTTAAGAACATAACATAAATAACATTCTTTAACATTAAATGTTGATTTTAAAGTTAAAAATTAGAATCTCTACTTTTTTTCTTATTAAAAAATGATAATAATTTTAAAAAATATCTCAAAATAATAAAAATAAAATATTAAATAAGACCATTATAAAATAGATTGCTTTTTAAAAAAAATAAAATTAAGTTATCCATGTTTATGTACATGGATCAACTATGTAGTTTTTATTCCCATGTGAATTGTTGAATCTAATGCAAAGTAATTATAGTTTTTTTTATAATGATAAATTTTAATATCAAGAGATTTTGAATTTTATGAATTTTATCATCTTTTAATTTAAGAAATGGAGAAAAGTTGGGGGGTGAATTGAATGAGTTTTGAGTTAAGAAATCAAACATTTATTCTTTATCCCTTTCTTACGAATTCAAATTAAATTTATTCCTATCCCTCCATTATTTATTTATAGAAGATTTCCTTGTATTTTATTTATTCTTGACCTAGAACGAGTCAACCCGTATTTCACATAAGCTTATAAAACTCCAAACTCACCTCAATCCTTTGTAGTGCATGGATCATCGAATTTTTTAAAATTTTATATAATTTTATAATTAACTTACATCAAAGTTTCAATATATAAATTATTATAATGATAACATAAATTATTTAAAATATAAATTAAAAACATTAATAAAAAAAGTCTCAAATCATAATATAACTTACTCAAAATTACAAACTATAACATAACTTATTTAAAATTTCAATACCATAACAAAATTTTTTTAAATTTTCAATACTATAACTAAGTTATGATTTTTTTTTCATAAAAAACAATTGTCTTAACCCACAGGTTCAACTCGATTCAACCCCTAATTTAAGGAGCCAACCCATATACACTCTATTGAAATATGTACCGTTAAAATAACAACTCAATCCTTATTATAAAGTCACATAGAACTGATCATATTAATACTCTTATATATTACTATAATTACAAGTTTTTTATTTTATTTTAAACACGAGAAATAAGTTTATTTTTATAATTAATGAGAGAAAAAAGATAGAAAGAGAAGGATTGTCTCCACATTTTTTATTTAAATAAAAAACACTTCTTTTTCTTTAAAATACAATAAATTTAAAAATATTTTGATTATTTTACATGAAAGGCACAATAAATGAAAATATTAAATAAAATAACTATAATTTTTTGTATTTATTATATATTTGAAAGGAAAAAAATTTTGATTCATAAAAAATATTAACATTACTAATCATGTATGATATAACTGTATATATATTTAAAATATTACTATACAAATTATAGCACTTTTTGGGTCTTATATATAATAATAATTATTATTATTATTATTTATGTTGCTTTACCTGAATCAATCATAGAATCATCCCCTTTAATTTCCAACAAGTTTCTGTTTCTCCCTTGTGTCTCTTGATAATCATATTTGGACATTTAGATAGAGAGGTGAAGTAACTTTGGAATTTTCTTTGGGCCCACCAATTTTTTACTTTTTATCCATGTTTGGGATTCAACGAACCATATTAATTATTATTAGACTTGATTCACCTCTTCTTAGTTCTCATTCCCCCCTCCCTTCCATTATTCCATATAAAGTAAATAAAGCATGCCTCATTATCCCCTCTTCTCTCTTCTCTCGTCTTGGGCCTCTGCTAAGATCATATCTTTATTTTTTATATATAGAGTTACAGTTGGGTCTTTAAAGACGGGTCCCCATTGATCCATATGTTTCCTTTTCAACCAACACAGACGCCATTCCCAGTTCCCTTTCTTCTCCTATGCAAAACCCTATGGGGATTTGGGACCCATTCCTCAACTTTTCAACCACCCGCCCCCCTTTCATTTTTTTCTTCTACAACTTAACATATACAAATTATTTTAATTTATTATTTCAAATTATTTTCTGTTTTAAAAACAAAATTAATTATAAATAAATAAATAAGAGAAAAGGAGAGAGATGAAAAGCATAGGAATCAAAGTCCTAGCTTTACTTGTAAGAGCTCTATCACTTTGTTCTAAAACCTCGTTCTATGGGGTATTCTCACAACCTTCTTTGTTAAGCTCTGCTTTTGAGGTAACTCTGTTTTCCAATCATCTTCTACTTTTAGATTTTTACCCCTAAAACCTAAAATCAACCCAAATAAGGATAATAGA
>JASKGM010075928.1:0-15351 GCA_034509205.1 Ceratonia siliqua
TAAGGAGATAGACAACTTCCTATGGGGCATGGAGCAATACTTCGAAGTTGCTCAACTTAAAGAGGACTCAAAGGTGCATACTGCTTCTCTTTATCTTATTGATGATGCTCTACTTTGGTGGCGCATGTGTCATAGTGATAGGGAGCAAGGTGGCCAAGCCATCAACACCTGGGATGAGTTCAAGAGGGAACTCAAGAAACACTTCTATCCCGAAGGGGAGAGTTTTCTAGCAAGAAGAAGCTTGAAAAATCTAAAGCAAACTGGCACCATTCGGGATTATATCCGAGAGTTTCGTCTATAAGACTTAGACTTCCGGACATGGCTGCATCTGAGCTGCTCTTCAACTTTATGGATGGGTTGCAACCATGGGCTCAACAAGAATTGAGACGCTGAGGTGTGCAAGACCTTTCATCTGCAATCGTAGCCGCTGAGACTCTTGTCGACTACACCAGACCTAAGAACTCCGATAAGTCCAAACAAAAGGGGTCCAAGGGGAAAGGTGGGGGAGACAAAGAGTCAAAACATAAGGCCAAGAAGGATGATAAGCCTTCTTCTAGTAAAGGAGGAAGTAAGCAACATAAGAAGGGCGATCGGCGTGATGACTACAAGCCTAAGAGTAATTGCTTCCTATGCGGAGGAGAACATTGGATGCGTGACTGTCCAAAAAGGAATGCTCTTAGTGTTATGATAGAAGAGAAAGAGAAGACCGATGCCCTCACTCAGATGGGGACGCTGCAGTTGATAAACTCTCTGAGTACACAACCACTCCAAGCCCCAATGAAACAAAGCCTCATGTATGTAGATATAATTCTTGCCGGGAAGACTACTAAAGCGATGGTGGACACAGGTGCCACCCACAACTTCATCTCTTCAGGGGAAGCAAGGAGACTTGGACTAAACGTCTCCAAAACAAATGGATGGCTAAAGGTAGTGAACGCTGCTGCCAAGCCACTCGAAGGAGTAGCAAAACGAGTGAAGCTTCGAGTTGGAACGTGGGAAGGGGCGATTGATCTCTTTGTAGCGCCTATGGATGACTTCCAGGTGGTGTTAGGTATGAAATTCTTTACCTCGGTTAAGGTCGTTCATATTCCTTTCCTTCGCTCTTTAACTATTCTTAAGGAGAAGGCGCCTTGCATGGTGCCTACTGTCAATGAGCCCCAAGAGGGTAAGCACCTCCTAACCACAATGCAAGTGGAGAATGGGGTTAAGAAGGGAGCAATCACATATCTTCCAGCTCTCAAGGAGGATAGCCCCAAAGAATACAAAGCGGGTGTGCCTAAAGAAATAAGTTATGTCCTTGAGGATTTTGGGGATGTCATGCCACCCGAACTACCCAAGAGCCTACCACCAAGGAGAGAGGTGGATCATAAAATTGAATTGGAACCGGGTGCACAGCCTCCTGCAATGGCGCCTTATCGTATGGCACCTCCGGAGTTGGAGGAATTAAGGAAACAACTTAAGGAGTTACTGGATGCGGGGTTCATTCGACCATCAAAAGCTCTTTATGGCACACCGGTCTTGTTCCAAAAGAAGAAGGACGGGTCGTTGAGGATGTGCATCGACTACCGGGCGCTGAATAAGGTTACAATCAAGAATAAGTATCCTATTCCCTTAATCGCCGACCTCTTTAATCAATTAGGGAAGGCAAGGTATTTCACCAAGCTGGACCTACGGTCAGGATACTATCAAGTACGGATAGCCGAGGGAGATGAGCCAAAGACCGCATGTGTAACCCGGTATAGTTTTTACGAATTCCTTGTTATGCCCTTTGGTTTAACTAACGCTCCTGCTACATTTTGTACATTAATGAACAAAATCTTTCATCCTTACTTGGACAAGTTCGTAGTTGTCTACTTGGATGACATTGTTGTCTATAGCAACATGCTGGAAGAACATGTTGAACACTTACGAATTGTGTTCAAGGTTTTAAGGGAGAATCAGCTGTATGTCAAGAAAGAGAAGTGCTCCTTTACTGAACCAGAAGTACTCTTTCTTGGTCATGTGATCAAGGATGGAAAACTTATGATGGATAGGAGCAAGGTTCAGGCTATAGAAGAGTGGGAACCGCCTACAAAAATACCAGAGTTGTGATCTTTCCTTGGGTTAGTCAACTACTATCGGCGCTTCATCAAGGGATACTCGGCGAGAGCAGCTCCTCTCACCGATCTACTGAAAAAGAACAAGGCATGGGCATGGGATGCTTGTTGCCAACAAGCCTTCGAAGATTTGAAGAAGGCCATCATCGAGGAACCAATATTAACCTTGGCAGATGTGACCAGGCCATTTGAGTTGCATACGGATGCCTCGGACTTTGCCATTGGGGGAGTGCTCATGCAAGAAGGCTACCCCATTGCTTATGAAAGCAGAAAGCTGAATGATACCGAGCGACGGTATACAGTTCAGGAGAAGGAGATGACTGCAATCATCCATTGTCTCAGAGTGTGGAGACATTACTTGCTGGGAGCAAAGTTCATCATTATGACAGACAACGTGGCCACAAGCTGTTTCCAAACTCAGAAGAAACTTTCCCCTAAGCAAGCCAGATGGCAGGATTTTCTAGCAGAGTTTGATTATGAGCTTGAATACAAGCCTGGGAAGGTTAATTATGTGGTAGATGCCTTAAGTTGGAAGGCCTAGCTGGCTTCTATGAGTAAGCTCGAAGGTGACATTATAAGGAGAATCAGGGAAGGATTCTGCAAGACCCCACCGCAAAGGCCATCCTTAACCTAGCCAATGAGGGAAGGACTAGAAGATTTTGGGTAGAGGATGGGATACTCTACACCAAAGAGAGGCGCATCTATGTGCCAAAGTGAGACAACTTGCGAAAGGAACTGATAAAGGAATGCCACGACACTAAATGGGCAGGCCACCCAGGTTAAAGGCGCACGAGAGCTTTACTAGAGACATCATACTACTGGCCACAGTTGAGGGACGACGTCAAGGCTTATGTGCGCACTTGCTTAGTGTGTCAACAAGACAAGTTGGAACAAAAGTCTCCTGCTGGATTGTTAGAACCACTTTCTATCCCTGAGCGGCCATGGGAAAGTTAACCATGGACTTCATCATGGCCTTACCCTTGTCTGACGGGTTTGGCTCCATCATGGTAGTAGTTGATCGATTCTTGAAGTATGGCACTTTTGTCCCAGCTCCGAGAGATTGCACTGCCGAGCAAGCCGCCAGGTTGTTCATTAAGAACATTGTGAAGTATTGGGGTGTACCACGGACCATCATCTCTGATCGAGATCCACGTTTCACAGCAAAGTTTTGGGTAGAGTTGTTCCGAATGTTGGGCTCCGAGTTGCACTATTCTACTAGCTTCCACCCGCAAACTGATGGGTAGACTGAGCGGGTGAATGCCCTGCTGGAGATGTATCTACGGCACTTTGTGAGTGCTAATCAAAAGGATTGGGCTAAGCTGATGGATGTCGCTCAATTCTCTTACAATCTCCAGAAAAGTGAGTCAACTGGGAGGAGCTCATTTGAGGTAGTCATGGGTCAACAACCGTTCACTCCTATCTCCCTAGAGAGCACATATAAGGGAAACAGCCCCTTAGCCTTCAAGGTTGCCAAGGAGTGGAAGAAGCAAGCTGATGTAGCTAGGACATACCTGGATAAGGCATCCAAGAGGATGAAAAAGTGGGCTGATAAGAGTCGACGCCGTGTTGAGTTCAAGGAAGGAGACTTGGTCATGGTACGACTCTTGCCTCAACAATTTAAGAGCTTTCGACCCTTACATAAGGGTTTACTACGAAAATATGAGGGACCTTTCCCCGTTGTGAAAAAAGTGGGAAAGTTGTCATATCGACTGGAGCTACCCTCCAAGTTGAAAATACACCCAGTCTTTTATGTGAGCATGTTAAAGCCTTATCATGCTGATAAGGAAGACCCAAACAGGGGAGAGTCCCATCGAGCTCCCACAGCTGTCGTACAATCACACGACAAGGAGGCTGAAGCAATATTAGCTGACCGAATCATACGAAAAAGGGGAGTACCTCCAAGTCGTGAGTACTTGGTACATTGGAAGAGATGTCCTGAACAAGAAGCAACATGGTAGCGAGAGGAAATGTTGTGGCAGTTCAAGGACCTGATCCAAGACTTCCACGACTCTGGGATGAGGACGTCTCCAGAATAGGTGGGGGAGAATGTCACATCCCACCACATCAGCGCCACACAGACACTGCATAGACACGACATGGTGCCCAGCAAGAAAATATCCATGCAGACTACCCAGAGAGTTCCAGAAAACTCTAGGGTCTTCTAGGTAACTCTTGTACATTCTTGAAGCTTCTTGTACATAGTAGAATTCTCTAGAATCATCTAGAGTGGTGTGGATATTTCTTGTAAATTCTAGTAGGCTAGAATGTTCTATATGACAAATGTACACCGTTGGATCAAATCGATCCTAACCGTCCATTTTAGGGGAGGTTGCTATATAAACCCCTCACCCCTTCATTTGTAAGACATCACACAAGTTCTTCAAGCTCTTGGCAATAAGAGTTTTCTTGCATTCTCCAAGTTCTCTCTTGTCTACTTGCTAGCTTTCTTCTATTAGTCTCTTCTAAGAGGTGTGTTGGTGAAGGCTGACTTAGTTAGCAACCAAGGGGAGTGTTCTAGCTAAGTGCTGCACGGCTCATACTCGTAGAGAAAGAGTAAGGTCGTGACATTTGTCTCTCTTCATCTGCATATGCAAAGGAAGCTATGCTTGTTGCAGTCCAACTGTGAGGTTATGAGATATTTGCAGGGGTACCTTATTCAAACATGTATGTGTCCTGTCGTGGATTTTATGGACTACCGATGATAGATGAAGAAGCATTGCATTGAACAGTATTACCTAGCTTGTGTTTTAACAATGGCTGTATGTTACTTAAAGCAATCAATCCAAAAATAAATGCGTGAAAGGGGGCAAGAAAAGAAAAAATAGAAAAGCAAGAAACCAAGATTGCCATGTAGAACTGGAACAGAAGAGTACCCTGGTTTGGGCCTTTAGAGAGTGAAGTAAGGCAAGTAGTACTGTCAAAATGGAATGGCCCGGCCCTCCTCGGGCTATAAGGCTTGGCCCGGCCTCTTTTTTTGTCGGGCCTCTATTTGAAAACCCTTGCCTAGCCCTCCAGGACTTTAGGGTCTAAACAAGCTTAAAATGACATAATTAAAAAAAATTAAAAAAATAATAATAGAATACAAAAATTACTCACGAAAATTGTGCAAATCATAATGGTGCAACATATATATTGTTTCTAATTATTCAATATCATACCATTTGAATAAAACCACATAATAAATAAGTTGAACTTATAAGTTATAATCAAATCATTGGAACGAATATATATATATATATATATATATATATATACACACACACACACACACACACATTAATTGAGTACTTGTTACATTAATAATAGATCCCTAGATAGCGTTGTAGGTAATTAGTAGTAGAAACGTAGTTGTTTAAATAAAAATGGTATTATTTAGATAAGTTAAGATACTCTAAGCAATTAAGTACAGTAGTATGATAAATAAAATTTGTAAATAATTCATATGTTAATTAGGATAAAAAATTAATATAAATATATATAAATATACATTAATATAAATATAAATATAAGTATATATATATAGATAAATTATTTAATTCATATATTATTTATGATAAAAAAATTATTAAAAAAATAAAAATTCGGGCTGACTAGTTAAGCCTTTATAAACCCAGCCCGAATAGGCCCACTTAAATTCGGGCCTTGAAAATTAAGGCCCGATCTCATTCCTAACCCTCCAAAAGGCCCATCGGGCCGGGCCTAAAATTAACAGTGCTAGAGACAATCCTATTAATGTATTGTTAAAATTTATATGCGCCATTGTTTTAACAATTGCTGGGTCCTACGCGGGGAGCAAGGGTTCACTCGAGTCAAAAGAATTGTACAGCTAATGCTAATTTCCAATTAGAGAGCCACAGTAAATATGTAATATGGTCTTAGAATTTATCTTCTTAAAAACTGCAAATGCATCATGTTGAGCTACTTTCATCTCTGACATTGACAATATAAGCAGACTTAATAGAGTAGTGAGAACTGAGAAATTTACAATCAGCTACTTCGTTTTTTTTTTCAAAAAAAAGGGTACCAAATCGGATGAGTTCTAGTAATATTACGTTACAGGTCTACAGTATATATCATCTGTGAAAACCTGAGAGCTTGAAATAAATGTGGCATCTTAAACCTTTATGAAAGCAGGTCAGTTACTTTGAACTATAGCTGAGAAGAGCAGTTTGTTGACATCTCCAGAGTCAGAATCATGCGTTTCGTCCCCTGCATCAACACACGGTCACTGAGACATTTGTTTGCATTGCTCCTTACTTCTAGCAGTGGGTTGCTTGGTAATTATCTAAGAATCTAATATCTCATTATGATAGTAAAGACATTAGTCGTTCCTCATCATTAAATCAATGCAACCCTCCCCCCAAGGGGGGAATCCCCAGAGAGCAATGTTCAACCATTTTCTCCAAGGCTCATGAGTAGCTGTCTCACAAACCTTGAGCCTGAAGCGGTATTCTATATGAATTGGGAAACTTAACAATTAGTCCATTTGAAGCCCCAAGCCCTATACTCTTCCTCTTCTTTCCCTTCTGCACTCTCCACAGCAGATGCCTATCGCTCTATCCCAACCCCATTCCCATCCCTTTACCACCTGAAGTCCCTAGGTGTTCCTCCAGACATAAGTCTCACCAATAAATCTGTCTCTAGAGGAATTTAAATGAATGAGGCATAGAGTCATAAATAACAATCCTCATTTCACAAGATAGTGAAGTTTATGCCAACTGTCTTCTGTCTATTTGTCTTGCACAAAATTCACATTTAATCTAGGACTTTATTATGGAACCCAGTATTCGCTTCCCTATGAATTATGACGCCCATATCAATATTGAATAAGATAATCAAATTAATTGTGCGAGGAAAAATAGCAATAATAAAAAGTCCTTGTAATTCCTTACCTGTTCTTGATCTTACTTGTGCTGTCCATTCCTCAATGATCTGCATGGTCAGTTAAAATTTTGTAAAACCTTTGCAGCAGACTTAGTTATGTAGGGTGGCCAACAAAAAAAAAATAATTTAGTTATTTAGGCAGAGCCATCCAAGGACATCTATGCTTGGGTAAATACTTGTAACCAAGGCCTTGTATATTTTAATCTTTGTTGCTGGCTAAATGGTGTAAACACTTGAAACACAGGCAACCTTTCGAGATGGCAAAAAATACATGCATAAATCACCATCATGATCCACTATACTGCATCCGAAATGAAAGAGACTGGATTTGCAATAGATTTTTCTTCTCCTACTCAATCAAAGTCTGGCACAAGTACTTAAAATTTTGAACTTTTAAACACGCCTCATAAGAGCCATTTTTGAACTTGAGATGAAGCATGATGGACCTCTCAATAATTATCGAATTACCAAAGGCACCATGAAAGAACACATCCAACTGTAGGTAATGGTATCGCTTCATCTCTTTGATGGCAATCTTGAACTTTCGAATTGGCTTCTCTCCACCAAATATATACATTGAACATACAACAGTGATAGTGATATCTGTTTTAAATCAGTAAAGGACTAACACACATAATTACCTGTTTGAAGTTAGTAAATGCAGAATTATCTTCATCAGTAAGGGGGATGCCCAAGGACGCTTGCATGCGCTGCGCTAAATCTCTGTTCTCAACCAGAGTTCTCTGAGCCTTATCTATCAAATCCTGCACAAGTCAATAAGCAGGATCAACTTCAAAACACGGGTCTTATTCCTATCATTATACATAAGGAACCATGACGTATATATCGATTATGGTCTGGGAGGGGAATGGGGGAAAATTCTGGTAACTCGTTATCTAATACACCTTCTAACACTCCAAATCTTCAGCAACAATAGAAGGAAGCGTATCAAAGTACCTGTTTAGCTGCCAAAAGCTCATGGCACTGTTCTTTCAAGATTGATATATCTTCCTGTATCTTTTTTATCCTAGAAACAAGCTTCATAGGGTTTGCCTGCAAACCCACCACACCACCCGATATAGTGAGAGTGAAGCCAATTCAATTAAGCAACAAGATACTGGCTTGCGATGCTTCATGTTAATAAAATTCCCAGAAATTAAAGCGACATATGTTAAGGTAAAACTAAAATCGGTGAAAATCTTGAAGAATGTAGGAGGCGTTTTGCTTACATTGTCGGGGTAAACCTGTTGAAACTCCTTCTCGAGCCTGTGGTGAACCAAAGCAAGATCGTGATTCGCTTTTGTGAATAAGTTGAGCAGTCCATCTGTTGCTTGATGGCGTTGCTGATAATGATGCCCCATTTTCTTCACCCGCACTTCCTTTCGTCTCTTTCCGATGCTCACTTTGCTAGTTTGGTGGCCGAGTCCAATGTCATACAATACGACTCGAGCCAAAAGTAATTCAAAAACAACTCCCCCCAACCCTCTATCCGCCTCCCATCCCCACAAGGCCAAAACAACATTTGAATTTGGTTAACACCTATGTATTTTTAAACGTGGTGCTATGCTACTACTTATGAATCTTTTTTATTTTTTTATAAATTATTATAAGAAATAATATAAAATAATTGAAAAAAATAAAATAGAATCAAAAGAATTTTTTATTTTTTAACTTTATTTTTTTATTTTTAAATATGTTGTTATGAAATTGTTTTATTTTTTATTTTTAGAGTATTTTAAATATTTTCTTAAAATAAAATATAAAAAAATTATTCATGAATAAAATAGTACCTATCATTTTCATTAAAGTTTCATAATATAATATTGAATTTTGTAAAATTAGACACGATTCTTTTAAAAAATGTGTTGAGTGATATATTATTAAATTTTAATTAAAATTATGATAATTTATCTTTTTAAATATTATTAACTCCTCAAACAATCAATATTCTTAATTCTAACATTTTAAATTACAAATTTTTCAATAAAATTTTTCTCATTATACTTATGAGGCTATAGTATATAGACAAATCCATTTTGGAGAAAATAATTAATCCTACATGTTCTCAAAACATACCATGGTTGATGCTTCCCATCATAGCTATTGGTTTAATGTATTAAGGTTAAATTGTAAATAAATTTTTTTAACTTTGATATTTTGGTAAATAATTTTTAACAATAAATAAATTTAGAAAAATCTTATTTTTACAAATTTTATACTCATAAAAATCTTACTAAATCACTTTGTTTCACTACAATCTTAAAATGATTATTTTCACTTGTTTTGCTATTTGTGGTGAAAAATACTTTATGCCACAAATTACTTCTTGTTAATGAAGGAGCTAGATCACTTCTCGTGAATTCTCACTCAATAATTTGAAAAAGGAGACAAAATACAATGTATTAAAATTGAATAAAATAGAGGGGTTGCCTTTATGAAAGACAAATTATAAGGGAAATGGATCACAGCCATTTCGACTGGGATCCTTTGCGGATAAGGACAAGATTTTATTGTAAAAAAAAAAATCATTATAGCATTTCAGCCATCCAAAAATATTTGAATAGCTAAGATTTAAAAAAATAATAAAAAAAATTCCAACAAAAAAGGTTGGAATCCGGGTCCAATTATAAGGGCAAAGACACTACCTCTGTACATGCAACAAGAACAATGAATATGAGAGAGACTGCCTCTGACTTACCTAAACAGCATGACTACACTACAACTAAAAGTTAAGAAAATAAAATAAGCAAATTGAATATAATGTCTGATGAAGATATCCCACTTCCTATGGCATTCAATTTAACGGTTATCCTTGTTGGAGGTAGTTTACTAGCATTCCCCTTTTTAGCTTCAAACTTCCATGTTTTCTTCTCTCACTAGTCACTACTATGGGTGAAATGGTGGGTTGATAGTGATAACCGCCATTGACACTGATTGTTCTTCTTCGGTTACCCAATTTTCAACAAACCGTCGATCCTGGTTCCTTTCCAAGACTCTTTTTAGCCAAAAGCCTCTTTATATCGTCCTACTGATTTGATCAGCCTTGCCTTGGCCCTTGAACACCATCGACTGACTTCTGGTCTTCCTTTCAGCCCCTTGCCATCCTGTTGGCCAACTTGTCGAATCCTCCCTTGTGAGTGAAAAGGCAAAAGGCAAAAGCTCTTGCCCCATGATTTATCGCCCAGTCTTTCAAAAATTTAAATATACTTATACAATTTATATTTCATACTTAATTTTTTTATTTATTTGATGAGAGACTTTTTAACACCCTCTTTAAAAGAATATAGAGTTTAAGTATAAAATATAAGTATACTATAATCATTAATTCTTAAAACGTTTTTAGAGAAAAAGTTAGATAACCATTAACATAATATTAGAGTCATTAGGTAACCTACAAATTATTTAGTATAAAAAATAATCTCCTTACCTTTGTTATTATTTTTTGATGAGAAATTAGACAATCACAAAAAATAAGTATTATTATAATGGTGGATGAGTAATGCTAAAATGATAATTTTTATGAAAATTATGGAAATAAGTTATGTAAAGAGAATAATCTCCCATAAAATTTATTCATACTTGTTCAAGAGGTTTTGTTAATTTTATAAAAATAATCTTACAATATCTCTTATTTTTTAGTTTTGTTCTCAAAAATAATTTTAAGAAACAATAAAACAAAATTAATTTCAATTAACCCTTGCTCTTCCACCGTAATTGCTCTTCTTATTTTATTTTTTCATTTTATCTTGTATAAAACTTTTTTCAAGAGGATATTTTTATGCAGTGGAATTGTAAAGTAAAATATTATCTCATTTTTTAAGAGATATTTTAATTATATTTTAATTTTTTTTATAGTTATAACTTAATTTTATTAAGATTATTTATTTAAAAAAAAAATTAATGATAAATTTATCCTTATCACTATTTTTCTTATCTCTAAGACTCTAATATGATTTAAGAAGGAGAGTTGAGATGAGAAATGAGAAAATTTTGTTTTTTTATTTTATTTTAAGAATAAAAAATATTTTTTTGTTTAAAAATATAATTACTTAAAAAATATTATTTTTTGGTTTTAAAAGTATCATTGCTTCAATAATATTTTTTTTGTATTAAAAATATCATTACTTAAAAATATTGTATTTTTTATTTTAAAAATATAATTATTTGAATTTTATATTTTAAAAAGAATATTAAAATATTTTTTTTGTTTTAAAAATATTATGACTTGAAATTTTTTTATCTTTTTTAAAAAATATTATTACATAAAATTCTTTTCTATTTTTAAAATATAATTACTTTAAAATTTTTTTATGTTTAAAAAATATTACTTAAAATTTTTTAAAAAACATACTTTAAAAATTATTTTTTTATAATTTTTATCATATTAAAATCTTAAATTTAATTAATGTCTATTATTTATAAATTATTAAATATTAAATATTTATTTTTATTTTAAGAAATTTAATAATATTTATTTTATTAAATATTTTTATATGTATAATAATTAAAAAATATAAAATATAAAATATAAAATTATTTTATTTGTGTTATTTTTTATTATACAAAATAAATTATAATAGTAATGAAAAATAAAAAAATAAAAAAAATATATTTTAATGATATTAATAAAAATTAAAATTTTAATTAGAAGGTCAATTTTAATATTTTTTTAATTTAATTATAATTATAAAAAAGATGGATATATATTTTAATTAAAGCATAATAATTTACTCTTATTTTTAAATTCAAGTTAACCCCGTCCAAGTGATAATATCAAAATCCGGTCTTGCTTAAACCCTAGTGTTTCCCTCCAGATTGTCTTTCTTCTCCAAGTTCTAACATGAAGATAGCAGTGGAAGGCTGTATGCACGGTGACCTCGACAATGTCTACAAAACCCTCCAGCATCTTGAAAAAACACACAACACCAAAATCGACCTCCTCCTCTGCTGCGGCGATTTTCAGGTTCCTTTTGTACCCTCAATCCCCGTTTTCACTTTCCATACTCCATTATGCTTATGCTTCAATTTCATCAATGAACATACTTATATGCTGGAATTAGGCTGTCAGAAACGAGGAAGATTTGAAGAGCTTGAACGTGCCCCCGCGCTATCGCTCCATGAATTCGTTCTGGAAGTACTATTCTGGATTGGAGGTTGCCCCATATCCGACAATATTCATTGGTGGAAACCATGAAGCATCTAATTATTTGTGGGAATTGTGAGTTGGGGTACTTTAATCTGATACCGTACCTATATATAACTATATTTGGCTTTATTCTTCCTCTTTTTACTTCGCTCTTTATACATAACTAAATTTCACTTGCCCGTAATCTTTTGGGTTGAGTTATCTTCCAAGACAGTTAGTTGTCCTTACTTTCTAAATTGCCTATTATTTGATTTACTTCGAAATTATGTCTCGTTAGCATGCACCTGTCATTCTTAGGAGTTTATTGCATTCTGGTTTTGGTAATACAGGGCATTTATATTTGTTGGATCTTTCTTCTAGGTACTATGGAGGATGGGCTGCGCCTAATATATATTTCTTGGGAGTTGCTGGGGTGGTCAGGTTTGGGAATATCAGAATTGGTGGAGTGTCTGGAATTTATAATGAACGTCATTATAAATTAGGTTGTTTATTTGTTCTGCATCATTGGTCACAACATGGATTATTGGTTTATGTTGATACCTTCTCAATTACATGCCAATCTAGTGATATGTCCTTATCATTTGCATGATAACACTATGGATTATATGCAAAAGTATTATAAATTATAGAATTGCATGCAGCAGTTGTCTTACAATAACGGTGATATAGGTATTTCTTTGACCAGGACATTTTGAGAGGCCTCCTTATGATCAGAGCACCATCAGGTCTGTGTATCATGTTCGTGAATATGATGTTCATAAGCTCATTCAAGTTGAGGAACCAATTGATATTTTTCTTTCACATGACTGGCCGCTGGGAATCACTGATTATGGGAATTGGAAGGAGCTTGTTCGGCGTAAACATTTTTTTAAGCAGGAGGTAATTCTTATATGTTAAGTTGATTGTCAAATGTAGTGAGAAGCTCTTAGTTTGGGTGGTATTTATTTTATGTCTTATGCATGCTAGGCCTTAAGTTATTGGTTTTATTTCCTAAAGCTGTGATATGATTCATGAAGCCATGGTATGCACAATCTTGTTCTTGTTATTTCATTTTTTCTTTGTGGAGCTATCATACGCATTACCTTGTTGGTTGTGCAATTGCCACTAGTGTTGACAACATGGACTATCTGTGTAAATAGTTGACACGGTTTCAAAAGAAATGTATCCCTTTTCTCTGCTATTTACTTGTTCAATATTAATTTCTCTTTGACACCCCCTGGGGCCGGGGGGTAATGTATAACATGTGTAACATTTTAAATGATCCTAAACAACATAATATCTCACTTCAGTTGCCGAATAACGTTTTCCAGATAGAGGAAAGAAGACTTGGGAGTAAAGCTGCTGCTCAACTTCTGGAAAAATTGAAACCACATTATTGGTTTTCAGCTCACTTACATTGCAAGTTTGCTGCTCTTGTTCAACATGGGGAAGATGGTCCACTGACAAAATTCCTTGCACTTGATAAGTGCATTGCTGGGCGTGATTTCTTACAGGTATTCTATGTACATACAATCACATTGTCCAGTGTAATTTATTGTAATCAGTGTTAGTGACTTTCAATCCTCATGTTCTGTGTCTTTAGATTGTGGAAATTGAATCAGAGGCAGGACCCTACGAAATTCAGTATGATGAAGAATGGTTAGCGATAACACGGAGGTTCAACTCTATCTTACCTCTGACTGCCAAAGGTGCAGATTTCAGGTGTGTGCATGTGATGTGAAAACACCTCACTTAACATTTAAAATTTGAAATATCGTATAAAATCTTCTATGTTTTTGCCCTTGCTTTTGTTACCTCACAAATAAGATGATGCTGTGTGTGCTTCCTGATAGAGGTGTAGATATTGAGATGAAAGATTTTCGTCAATGGGTTAGAAGCAGGCTACAAGAGAGAGGGTACAAACCTTTTGAATTTGTTAGAACTGCTCCATGTTACAATCCTTCTCAAACCAACACTGATGGTGCCTTTGCTGGTAACTCTTAATTTCACATCATGAATCTTACATAAAAAACAACAAATTTAGATTCCTTCAGCTTGTTCTCTGGTTTAAGATATTTGTATTCATGATCACTTGCGGTGTTTGGGCTAATTTGTAGCTTTCTGATCTTATTTCTGCATATTTTTGTTCTGCTTCCATGCGTATTGAATTGAAAAAGTTGGATATTGGTATCAATAAATACATCTAGTTCAAAGTACTCATTTTAGTTGAATGTATATAACATGTTAAATTAGTCATAATCAAGAGTTGGCTCCTTATAGTGAATGTCAACTTGTGAGTTTACTTTTCTTTTCTACCTTTTTCTCCTCGTCTGTTTAAGTGTATAAGATATCTTAATGAAATTTATAAGAGTTATATATATGTGTTAGTTATTTGTGAGAGCTTAACTCAACCTTAAAAACCGGTTCGTAAGGTGAGGATTGCCTCCTACTTATATTCAACACTTAATTAACCTACCAGGCAATGTGGGATTACTAATAGACCCCTCACGCCGGAGGTGTGCTGTCCCACCAGAAGATGCCTGGCCGTAGGTCTAAACCAAAGCTATGATACCATGAAGAAATTTGGATGGGCCTAACTCATCATTTCAAAAGTGCCTTGGAATGTGAGGACTGTTTCACCTTTATATACAAACACTTAACCGCCCAACGCCTCTGATGTGAGATTTCCAACACTCTCCCTCACGACGGAGGATTAGACATCTCCAAACTAAAGGAAGTGAACCTAGTCACCACAAACTTGGCATGGGTCTTAGTGCCAGCCTCGGGTGACTAGCTGTGATATCATGAAGAAATTGAGTTGGGCCTAACTCATTATTCCAAAAGCGCCTCGGGAGGTGAGGATTACCTCACCCTTATATACAAACTTAATTAACTTACTCAGGCAATGAGACTGCCAACATGAAGCAGAGAAAATACAAGAAAACTAGAGAAACACTAGTTCTAGGCCACTAGGTTGCCGAAAACCAGAGGAATACAAGCTGTAAGAGTCGAAAAATCCCTTCTTCTATACAGAACATAGAGATAAAATACAACTAGGCATAAAAGACAAACAAGGTAAAACACGAAACTACCCTTACTAACAAAAGAAGGACATAAATACCCTAAAACATAAAAGACACAATAGAAACTGTAACTACAGTAACACAGTACTGTTACTGTCATGCATCAGTCCCCCCCACTGTAGAAGAACTCGACCCTAAGTTAACATTTGGATGGAGCTTGGTG
>JASKGM010075960.1:0-15345 GCA_034509205.1 Ceratonia siliqua
ACCACATACTACAGTTAATGCTATGTTGGTATATATTGGACAAAGATGATTTAATTTGGTAATCTCGGCAGTTATCATATGTGCAGTAGACATCAAACAGATCGTTAGATAATGTACTAATAATTGTATGTCTGCATACCTTGTTAGCATACGTCCAATGATCAATAAGTTTCTGGGCAACAGGTGATGATGGTGCAGGATCAGAAAGTGCAGTAGCAACACCATGCATATCCAACACTGAGAAAATACGTTCCTGCCACCTTCAAAAATTTTGGCCTCTGAAGACTTCTATTTTGGAGATATAAGGGAACGGTTTGGCAAAAGGAACATTGACAGTTCCAACAGCAAGAGGCAAGGAAGCACTGGCAGTTCCAGCATCGACAGCGGTGGGGTTATTGCAATTGTCGGCAGGTGCGACGGCAGCGGCAGCATTAGAAGCCCTAACTCTTAAGATTGTTGTAAATATTTATGAAATATAGCCTGAGTCACATAGATGCACGCTGTCATTAAGAGTTATTTCACAATAATGGTGAAAGCTCTCTAGGATTAAATAGGTTCCTCTGGTTTATGTTAGACCAGGCACAAGAACAACAAGAACAATAAAAAATAAATGTAACCCAAAGAAGTCAGAAATTTGTAGAAGAGAAAGATACCTTCTGATAACCAACCGAACAAATATATTAAGATAATAATTAACGTTAAAATGAAACTGTCAGAGGATCACGGAGATACTGGAGGATTAAGAATAATAAAAATTATCTTAAAGATAATTATGGAATTATCTATAGAAAAACGGAGTCAAAGAGATTTTAGTTTTGAATGAGTCAAAAACTGCCACTTTCAGATAGGGTTAAAAATCTGAGTTGATAAATTAATTTTCGGGATACGAAAAAATAAAATGGTGGGCCACCCAATTTATCACGTGTAGGGGGCAAACAGATCAATTTACACTGAAATCAGACACCAAAGCCCATTTTCATGCGCGTAAGTCCATCCTCTACTTTGCTCTTCATAGGCCTAAAGAGACACTCTTCCAAGTAATGTGGGACAAGCTTGTTTTGAAATACTACACACTCCTAACAATAGTTGGGGAGTAAAATTATTTCTTTTGATTTAAAAATTATTCCTTTTGATTTACCGCTTTGGCCCAAAAAACTAAGGCAATGCTCACTCGTAGTGATCTAAAAACTTTGAGCATCCATCACTTCTTATTTGCTAGAGTATAATAAATCAATCAAAACAAAAGCAATAAAAGCAAAAAGACCAATATCATTTGTAATGTCCACAATGTTCTTGATATATATTACTTTCTCATATTATCCATTACAACTTGACATTCACTCAAGTTGTTCTCAGCTTCGAAATAAACACCATCGCAAAAGTAAACAAATTAACTTACAAATGAAGAAAGGTAAAAAAATGGCAGTATAAAGCACGGAGAACTTGTAAGTGTATGCTACAGACTGCCCAAAGCAAAAACCTTTCTTCTCCAACAAATATTCTCAAACTAGATTTGAACAGCAAATATTCTCAAACCAAAATAAACCCTTAATCTGCCATTCAACAACATCAAATTGAAGCAAGCAAATTCTTAATTGATGAAGATAAATGGACAAAAAGGATGAAAAATACCTGCAATGGTGGGTGTGGTATGTGCAGAGTTAATCACAGTCACGTCGGTGTTGAAGCTTCAATGATGTTGCTCTATTTCAGTGTCTTCCTCAATCCCCTTCGGTTACCCAAATACCCCAATCAAGTGGAGCTATTGTCACAACGTGAAGGATGATAAAACACAGAGATTTTATAAAAAATAGAGTCGCCATCAATTAATTATAAGGATAATTTGAATCCTTATAAAAATCAAGTACTGGCCCTTGAAATTAGAGGAAATGTTCAAGAGTATGATTATGTGTGAGGAAGGTATTAGGCACCCCCCAACGTCCATCCCTAAAGATGGTTACCTTAAATTGTTTGTACTTAATTTTGATGTTTTTTAATTGTTTTGATTATCCCTTTTTTATTAATGTGATGCAAAGAAGATGAAAGATAAAAGAACCAAACCTATGTAAGAAGAGTCTACGTACCCCAATGGAGATCAAAATCTATGTAGTCCGATATTGTTTTGATGATGTATCTAAGGAGGATATATGATCCCATCCCTAAAGCAGAAGTTGTTTTGGTTTGCTTAGGGAGGATATATGATCTCATCCTGAAGGCGGAAAGTTGTTTTGAGTTTGTCTAGGACCGATATATGATTTCCACCCTAAGACAATAGTATTTTGATAAGATAATGTGAGAGAATAAATATCTATCCAAAATCTTTAGGGTTAGGACAATGTGGGAGGATAAACCTCCACTCAAAACTTATGGATGAAATAAGACAATATAGAAGAATAAATCTTCATATAAACTTAAATAAAATGAGAGAACAGTTCTCCACTTATCATTTATGAAAAATTAGGTTAATAGAGAAAATAAATTTCTACATAAAGCCTAAACCACTATAAGAGAATAATTATCCATATAATGTATGAAAATAGTAGTGATCCTCGAAATCACCATTGAATGAAGAAAGATAAAAAGTTAGTAAATTTATTAAGACTAGTAAATTTATTAAGATAAAATTCCTAAAAGATGTTCATTTAGTCTATTAAACTTTTGGGTTTACAATAGGCTTTTAAAGCCTAATTTCAAACATTTTTATTATCAAAAGCCTTCTAGGTTTAAAGTATTTAATAAAAGCCCAAAAATTTGATTGTGAAAACACTTTGAAAAAAAACTCAAACTATTCTCGTTATTTCGAAAGCCTTTAGGCCAATGGTGCCTCATAAAATATTTATCAAAAGCTCTTGGAAAATTAATTTCTAATGGTATAAGTTGGCCTTTGAAACCCAATTTAGTCCAAAACAAAAAGTCTTTTTAAAATCCAATTTTCCAAGCACAACCATTTATATTAACCAGTTTTTCATAGAAACATTTAGCAAAGGCTCCTGTAATAAAAAAACATCACTTTATATAAAAAAAAATTTGAAGCCTATGACCCTTATTATTTATTTTATTTTTATTTTATTCATTATAAAACAGGGAGCATTGAGCGCCTTTTTGTTGTACCAAAATAAAATAATAAGCAAGAGATAGCAAGGATTAATAACACAAAAGGTTTATGCTTTACAAAAAGAAACTGGGGAGTGAACACAAGAAAACACGACAAACTATTTCAAACCCAATGAAAACTTATACAACTCAAATAAGAAATAAATAAAATTTATACATCCCATAAAGAAATATACTTAAATAACCGAACACACACAAGAGAAAACAACATGCAGTAATTATAGCAACATGAAAATAATTGTTTAACATACTCCGAGCTCAGGAGTGAAGGGATATTTCCTGCTTCCAATTGACTATAACCCAAACAAATTTGCATAATCGAATTCAATCCAGCGCATGAACCAGAAAGAGGATTACATTCGAACCATAGATTCAAAACACAGTGATATTAGACTCAAGCCCCAAAACAAAATTACCTCCAAATGGAATTGACAAACATAGACTTTTCGGACATAAAGAAGAAGCCTGACTCATAATTTTCCCACTTGAAATTCCCCCCGTTAACCTTATTTTTATTTTTTAAAACAAAGGAGATTGATTTCATTTTATACCTAAAGTTGGGTCTCAATCACTGGAATCATGACACGTTTTTGAAAGATGCAGAAGTACATTTCAACTACCAAACATCATTAAAAGTCAAATTTCATATGCAGAAACCCCAGCCTATCTAGCACAAATGGAAAAAATGTTTTCATGTGGTCACTCATCATCAAAATTTCAACAAGAATAATAAGACATCATCAGAAAACACGTCAAATAAACCAGATTATAAATAACAGGTGCCAATCAAATTACATAAATCAGGTTCCGTATCAAGGCAAGACCCAATCACAAAGAGATGAAAGTGGGTAAAACCATTTTGGATTAAAACTAAGATAGTTAACTCAGTGCAGAAAATGAATGAATTGCTTGATTTCAAATATATTGATCAGCGTGTATATATATACATCTCTTGACTGTACATTGGTGGCTAACCTAACAAGTATACTAATAAGGTTCCTCTAGTTCAGGAGATACAAAACTTAAAATAATAACTAATATATCATAATATATAGGGAGATAAGTTGGACTTCAAAAATGATGTAACTAAATGCTATGTATTTGAGATGGCAGTGTTGACTGGTTCTTTGTGCTCTATCATGCCCCCGCAAGATGGTTCTGGGTTAGATAGACCAATCTTGTTTTTGAGTAGTTGGAACCGTTGTCTATGAAGCGGCTTTGTCAAAGCATCAGCTAGCTGGTCAGAGCTAGAGACATGAGCTACGCGAAGAGTACCTTGTTGCACTTTGTCTTTTGATGAAATGGAAGTCAGGTGCAAGGTGTTTCATTCTGGAATGGAATACCGGGTTTGAGCAGAGATGAGTAGTGCCCACATTGTCATAATAAATAACAGGGGGTTGAGGTAAGTGTATGCCAAGTTCTTGAAGAAATGATGATAGCCAGTTAATTTCTGCAGTGGTTACGGCAACAGAACGATATTTCGCTTCAGTGGATGAACGTGCTGCGTTGTTTATTGGAGTTCCATGAGATTGGATTTTTTCCGAGGTAGACGATGGCACTTGTGGAGGTGTAATCATCCTTGTTTCTTGCCCAGTCAGAGTTTGAGTTTGCATGTAGCATGAGAGGTGAGTGACTATGTAATTAAAAAGCTGTGTTCTCGGTGCCGCGAAGATATTTGAGGAGGCGCTTAACAAGTAACCAATGCTCTGTTGTGGGTGCATTCATGAACTATGAAAGTTTGTTGACTGCGAATGCTATGTCAAGACGCGTGATAAATAGATATTGAAGACTTCCTACAATGGTCCTGAATTCACTTGGATCGCTAAGAGTTTCCAGAGTGTTGTTTTGTAATGACTTGGTTGGTGGGGCAGGGGCGTTATGACAGGTTTGGCAGCATCCATTTTTGTTTTGGTGAGGAGGTCCAAAAGGTACTTTCATTGAGATAGTTGAAGGCCATGGTGATTGTATAGAACCTCAATACCAAGAAAATATGAGAGCTTGTCGAGGTGCTTCAAAGAGAAAGTGCTGGAGAGACAGTCAACAAAGGTTACCAGTAAGAGAGTCATTGTCACCTGTGATAACTATGTCATCCACGTAAATGAGGAAGTAGATGATATGCCGGCCAGTATGGAGAATGAAGAGAGATGTATCGGGATGAGAATTGGTGAACCCATATTGGATGAGAAAGTTGCAAAGTTCCTGGTACCAAGCACATGGTGCTTGTTTAAGGCCATAAATGGCTTTTCTGAGTTTGTACACATGATGAGGATAATCCTGATCAATGAAACCAGCAAGTTGGGATATCTAGACATCTTCATGAAGGTGACCTTGGAGAAAGGCATTGTTGATGTCAAGATGCTTACAAGACCAGCCACGCATTACTGCAATGCTAAGTACTAGGTAAATTGTGGAAGGTTTGATAACTGGACTGAATGTATCGTTGTAATCAACTCCAGGACATTGATGGAAACCTTTTGCAGCCAAGCAAGCTTTGTACCTGTCAATAGAACCATCATATTTGTATTTAGTTCAAAAAATTCATTTGGATCTGACTACATTTTGGGATGGGTTAGGAGCGACAAGTTCCCATCTGCCATTGCGCATAAGGGCATCGAATTCTTGAGACATAGCAAGGCGCCATGTAGGGTGTTTGAGAGCCTGTGTTATAGTGGTAGGTTCGGCTTATGAGTTAGAGGAAAGAGTGGTGTAGAGATTGAATTTGGTGATTGGTTTTCGAATGTTATTCTTTGATCTTGTTGTCATGGTATGTGTATGTTGTATAGTGGGTTCAGCAAGAGGTATTGTGGGTTGTGGTTGCATGGTGGGGTTGAAGGAGTGTGTCTCGGGTGAAGTGGCGTTAGTTGGTGGTTGGGCCAAGGTTGGGGAAGACGTGGAGCTCGTGGAGAAGGATGGTGAGGGGATGGAAGTAGGTACTGGGTTTTGAGGAATGGGTGGAGTGTTTGGTAGTTGAATTAATGGTGGAATCCACGTGGAGTCTTGTGGTGAGTGTGTAATGAAATCATCATTTTAGTGAAGGGTAAAAGGAAAGATATGTTCAACAAATTAGACATGTCCGGAGATATAAATTTTGGCAGTAGGTTGATGAAAACGGTAAATAGCTGATTTTGTCCAAATGGTTTCCAAGCCCACTTTATCTTTTCTCTTATTTTTATTTTTTGGCCCAATTACACTTAACCCAACCCATGCTTTTTTTGTTAAGCCAAAAAAACACTCAGCCCATTAAACCCATCAACCCAATCACTTTTAAAACCCAATCCACGCTAGCCCACTGTCCACTTACTCTTTCCCGTCACTGTTGATGGAAGCTCCTCATGAGCTGGTTGATTTCGACTATGAAAGGAAGAAGATGAGGGAAATCAAGGGACCACGAATCAAAAGAGGGAAAACCGAGAGTTAAACAAAGAGAGAGATTGAAAGAAACTCGAGAGGGAGGACAATTGAGAGAAAGACCACACATAGAGAGATCAGAAAAGAAGGGTAAGTTTTCATTCTTTTTCTTTCCTTTTTTCTTCTCTGCATGTGACTGATTTTTTTTTTTTTTTGTTAAGCTATGATGGTTAGATTCTAGGGACTGCGTATACTCATCCTTGAAATCTACAAGCAAATAGGGTGTTTGCATGTTTAACCTTTGGGTAAAATGTGTTGGGTTGTTTTAAATCAAATTTTGATTCTGGATGTCTTCTAACTCTTTTTCTCTATTATGATGCGTTTAGAGCTTTAATGCATTCTGATTTAAAAAGAATTCCATGTGGGTTGTGATATATTATGTTTTCTTGTGATTGAACATGTATTGGGATTTATTTTGAAAGCACATTGCAATACTATTTCTAATCCGATTTATTTGTTGATTCAAATCTAGCTTGAATTTAATTTGGAATATGATTTCAAATCTGATCAAGTTTTCTAAAAATCTTGATATCTATTGCAGATTTTAAAGCTGGAATCAATTTGGAATATGGAATTAATTTTTGTTCAAGGCTAATCCATATCTAATTTCCAACCTGATTTGTTGTGAACTGAAATTAATTTTAGACTTGCAAATGGTGAATTGGTTATGGATCTGGGTTGCTTTTTAATCTATTCATTTTAAACAATTAGGTTCATATATGTTTGATTGGGCAAGTAATCTAATGCTCACAATTCTTTACTATGAATGTCTTGTTGTTGTTTGCTTATTTCGTTTATTGTAAATTTTGGTGTTTGTAGTATATTTATCTTATCTTCTGTTATTAGTTGGTATTGTGTAAATTTTCGTTAATAATGAGTGTGTTTTTTCCTTTTTCTTGAGTGTTTATTTCTATTTCTGATACTTACTATTTGTTCATATTCCTCTTATTATATTTTAATTCTGTCAATTTTATTTGATTTATTTTAACTAGTTAACTTTATTTTTCATTTATTTGATTAGGACATATTGATTTTCATTTTAACTTGGGTGTCCAACATACTTTAATTTTTCTCTTTAAGAAGAAAGCATGATAAAAATTCATCATAAAAGGTTTTAAACCAAAGGGTTTCTTTATCAAATTTTTCTGGTTTGGGTAATGAGGCTTCAAGGGCCTTGAAGGGGGTTCCAAGGGCCCAGATTACCAAAGTTGTTCGAAAGGTTTTTAGGAAAAGTTCCTGAAATGTTTTTTTTTTTTTAAAAAAAGCCCAATTGAATTACAAGGGTTTCAAGGGCCCAATTAATGTGTTTTCTAAATAGGGTTTCAAAGGCCCAATGATTAGGAAACTAATTAACTTATTATCCTTCAAAAAATGACTCCTAATGCCCTTTTCTAAAAATTACAAAAATCCAAAATTATGCTCCAAGGGCCTAATTACTTTGTTTTCTAACAAGTTTTGAGGGCTCACTTAATTTATTCTCCGAAGAGGGTTCTAAGGGTCCAACTAAGTGTTTTTAAGTGGGTTCCAAAGGCCCAATATTCTTTTAAGATTACTTTTTAAAATTTTGATTTTGGCCCTAATATTTTTTAAAAATTAGATTTTGACCACAACACTTTTAGGAAATCCTTTGTCCCCTGATGTTTTTTGAAATTTCATCTCAACCCTCAAACGTTTCAGAAATATCAATTTGGCCATGGAATTTTTGGAATTCAATCTAGGTTTATAAGTTTCTATCATTTTGACTCTTCTCAAACATTATATAGATTATTGTTCTCCTATAATGTCATAAGTTTTTTGTGGAAGTTTATCTTCTCTAATGCCTTGATTATCATAAGCTTTCAGTGAAAGTTTACCTTTCCCAAAGACTTAGCCTCCTTATGCATTTAGTGGAGATATATTCTCCCAAATATCCTAATTCATTTTGTCAAACTTTATGTAAAAATTCATTTTCTCATACTGTCTCATTTCTTTCAAACATTATGTGGAAAATTATTCTCCCATTTTGTTGAGCTTTATGTGGAAATCCATTTTCGCATATTATCTTATTTCTTTCAAACATTATGTGGAGAATTGTTCTCCCATTTTGTTAAGCATTATGCAGAAATTCATTTTTTCATATTGTCTCATTTCTTTCAAACAATATGTGAAGAATTATTCTTCCATTTTGTTGATATTTATGTGAAAATATATTTTCTCATATTGTCTTATTTCCTGTCAAACATTATGTAGAGATTTACTCTCTCATTTTGTCAGGTGTTATGTGAAAATTTATTTTCCTATATTGTCTTAACTCACCTTAGGAAAGGAATCATATATCCCTCTTAGGCAAGTTCTCATCTAAAACAAATTTTGAACTACATGAACCTTGGTCCCCTTAAGGGTACGCAGGCACTTACATAGGAAGACAAATCTAGTTCTTCCATTTTTCCATCGTAATGCATCAAAATAACAAAAAGAGGATAATTTAAAAACAATTAATTTAAGTGCAAATAATCTAGGGCAACCATTCTTACGGATGGATATTGTGGAGCGCCCAACACCTTCTTCATGTATAATTAAACTCTCGAATCCTTCCTTTGATTTCAAAGGCTAGTGTTTGGTTTCAATGATCCCAATTATCTTTCTAATTAATTGGTGGTGACTCTATTTTTTTAATCTCAGCATTTTTTCCTTTTGTTACCCTAAGGCCCCTAACCATACCTTTTACCCCGGTCATCACGTTGTGACAAACACAAGCAGCCACTTTGAGCAAGGGAATAACCTAGAAATATGCAAGGTTTGGAGCGAGGTTTAAGTTTGTTGTTAGAGTAGGGACAAAGCCAGGGATAGCAAAGAGATCCAAATGTTCTAAGTTTGGAGTAATTTGGAGAGGTGTTAAAAAGTAAGTGATAGGGAGAGGATAAATTAAGTGTAGGAGTGGGCATGAGATTTATGAGATAAACTAAAGTGGCAAAAGCATGGTCCAAAGTTGAAGAAGAAGTGAGGCATAGGAAAGAAGTGTGAGACCCATTTCAACAATGTGTCTATGGTGACGTTCTAAATAACCATTGTGTTACGAGGTGTGTGGAGGAGTTCTAAATAGCCAAGTATTTTTCTACAACTTTTTGGAATCAAATAAATATCTCTTTTACTTCAGGTTTTGTTCTTAAGGGGTAAAACCATGTGCATTTTGTAAAGTGGTCAACAAAAATGACATAGTATTTAAATCCATCATGAGATAAAATTGGGGAGGTCCATAAGTCAGTAAAGATAATTTCAAGTGGAGAAGAGGAGTGGCGAGAAGAAATGGAGAAGGGTAACTTGTGACTTTTATTGCACTTGCAAGCATTACATGATAAATGGGAAGAAAGTGAAGAACTTAAATCTATATTGTTGGAAGAGACAATATGCTTTAAAATTTGAGAGGTAGGATGTCATAGTCGATTGTGCCAATGAGTTGATGTTGTATTTGTGGTAGAGAAGGCTAGGAGAGGTGTGGACTTGGAAGAGGGAGATGGCCACTCATAGACCCCATCCTTGGTTTGACCCTGTAGTAGGATTGGAGAGTTGGATATTGGAACTAGGCAAAAAGATGGGCAGCGTTTGACTGTGTGGCCTTGAGTGCCACATATTTGGCAATAGCCTAGGTAGGGTCAAGGGCTTGTTCTATCACTACGATATTGGTTTAGTGCAGTAAGTGTGAAAGGAGGTGGTCGAATATTTGTATTATGGGCTGGACACCAATTGGAGGGGGTGTTGGGTTATTGGGACACTAATTGTTGCTTCTACGGGATTGAAAAGCTCAGGCTGGATGGTTGGTTGTCCTTGGTTTGGTGGTTTTTAAGGATGCTTCAAAATTAAGTAATTTTTCATGAAGCTCATCAAATGTGATTGAGTTATCTCTAGCTTGTATTGCATGAGCAAGTTCTTTATATTCGTCACATAGTCCATCTAGTATTCTTTCAAAAAGATCATCATCATCCATAGGTGCTCCTAGAATGGCTAATTCATTGGCTCGGGCTTTGATATTTTGGAAGTATTCAGTGATACTTCTGGACCATTTTGTGAGGTTTTTAAGGTTGGTTTTGACTTGTTTGATATGTCCTCTTGAAGGGGTGGCATAGGCGGTTGCTAGGATTATCCATGCTTCTTTGGAAGCTTGAGCTCTAGCTATGAAAGGTATGATGGTGAAAGAGAGGGAATCAACAATGGCATTGAGGATAAGCTGGTCTTGGTGAACCTAGAGTGTGTGTGCAGGATTAGGTGTGGTGATGTTGTTAACAGTGGTGGTGGAGGTTGGGCAAGGGAGACTACCATCAATGTATCCTAAAAGATCATATCCTACAAATAAAGTTTGGAACTAAAGTTTCCAAGAGGTGTAATTATGGCTTGTGAGTTCAAGGGGTGCTTGGGCTGAGATGTTGATTGTGATTAGTGAAGAGGTTGTTTCATTGGGATTTAGAGGAGAAGGGTTGGGCATGGGTGGAGTAGCTTTAGACAATGGATTAAGTATGGCTGAAGTAGCTGTGGTAGATGGCTTCATTGTGGAGAGGGAGTAATTAGATCGTTACTACAATAGGCAATGTTCTGATACCATAAGATAGTTAACTCAGTGCAGAAAATGAATGAATGGCTTGATTTCATATATTGATCAATGTGTGTGTATATATATATATATATCTTAACTGTACATTGGTGGCTAACCTAACGAAGTATACTAATAAGGTTCCTGGAGTTCAAGAGATACAAAACTTAAAATAATAACTAATATATCGTAATATACAGGGAGATTAGTTATACTTCAAAAATGATGTAACTAAATGCTATGTTTTGGGATGGCAGTGTTGACTGGTTCTTTGTGCTCTATCAAAAACACCCCTCAAAGCAAAGTAAAACAATATTGTGTTTAAAATTCTTGACTAAATTGCAACAAAACAAAGTGAGGCATATTCGAATCAAAATAGACCATAAACCAATCTGAGTGGAGCGCATCAATAGCAACACATTTTTCCCATAAACAAACTTAAATCCACGAGCAGACAATTTTTAATCAAAGTTATCTTCAATCTAAGATAGTGAACCTAAATCAACACATCAAAACACCTCTATGCAAGAACTAGAACCAATTTTGAACTAAAAAATAACATGCATTTTGACTCACTAATTAAAAGTTGAACTTGTCTCAAGATTAAACTATGGATAAAGTAGGTTTTACCCAAGACCAACTGAAACCATTAATATCCCTTTGCTTGTAAACTCTAGAGGTTTTAATCCCTAAAATTTACCATCGAAGCTCCAACAAAATTATAAAGGATCACACGCAAAGAAAAAGAAAGGTGAAGATTATTACCTCTCTGATGCTCCCAAAAACAAAACTTTTTCCTAGGTTCTCTCTTCACTCAGATTTAGACCCCTTTTTGGATGCTTCAATCTCTTAAACAACTTGAGTGATAATGGTTGTATTTCTGAAATTGATTCTGAAAATTCCTTTCTCTTCTTGTCTGTTTCTCTCTAATTTTCTTCCTCAACTTTCTCCTTTTTTCTCTTCTTTTTCTAAAATTTCCACTTTTCTTTCTTGGCTCCCTTCTCTCTAAAAATTCCTTATCTACTCCAAATCACCCTTCGGTATTTATAGATTGAAAGCCGAATGCATACACCATAAACTACTCCCTTTGTTACACGAAATAAACCTCTCTCTTCTTATCCTCTATTGTACAATATCATGAGTTGGAAATTGGGAATGGCGAAAGCTGTTCTTAGAGGTTAACAAATGCTGCTCAATGAAGAGGCGATCTTCTGAAAATTTGGAGCATTAAATGAAAGGGGAAAATGCGCTCTTCTTATCCTTCTGTAATCCGATGACTGTGAGGAGGTTGGATGAAGAGAAAGATGATGCCAAAATCAATGAAAAAGCAAGGAAAGAAGCTCGATCGAAGAGACGTAAATCTAATAGAAATCTGGGCATTTATGGATTAATCAGAGAAAGATAGATATTACTGGTAAGAAGAGAAATTTACCACTGTAGCACCGGAATAGGGTATGAGCTGGCTTGGATGAAGCACACGTAACTGGGCACTGTGTGAGATATTTCAGGTGAGATGGGTGAATGGAAATGATGCTTCAGGGTGGTACCTTCAATGGTGGGTATGAGAGAAAAGAGAAGAAAGGAGTAGAAAATGGTGGTTGATGGAGGCATGAAGTCAAGGAAAGTGAGAGAGGGAATGGGAAACCGCTGATTCCTAGTGTTCCAAAGGAAAAGGCAAGGGAAAGTTAGAGGAGGGGAGTTGATTGGGAGAGACGACAAAGGCATTCGAAAAAGTAAAAATAAAAAAAACGGGAATTGGGTTATTAGGTTAAAGAAGGATATGAGTTTTGGGTTGTGGGTTAATTAGTTTGAGGAGGTATGGGCTTAAGGGAGTTAAGTGTGCTTAAGGCTTAAGTGAATTAGGCTGCCAAGAGGGAAAGGATTGGAACGGTAGATGAGTTTGGGCTGAGTAAAATGGTTGAAAGGAGATTAGGTTGCTAATTTTGTTAAAAAAAAAAAGGTTTAAAATAGAAAGAGGAAGGACTCTTTTTGATTTTTCCTTGCAATTTTCTATATTTCATGTTCCATTTACTCTTTTTTTTTAATTTTTTGTAAAAGAAGATGAAATTTCATATTTTTGTGATTAAAATTTTTTTTTGGTCTTTTCAAATTTCCTTTTATTACTATTTTTCCATATTTTATTCTTTCTTTGTCATTATGATCACTTTTTCTAATTTTTATATTTTCTTAATTTTTCTTAATTTTTTGTTATTTTTCTAAAATTTTGAAACTTATCTGGATAAAATTAAGTGTTTATAACTAGAATCGGTGCTTCTACAAGAGCTACACAACCACGATGGCGATGCCATCAGAATTCCTATGTGAGCTCGACGACAACAGCATCTGGAAGTTGACTTTTTCTTTTTCTTGTATACTATGTCTGCATTTGCGTGAGGGCACAATAGGGAGGATGAGATTGGGACGTTAGGTGATTTGTAAAATAGTTAAGCTGATGTGTAAAATAATTAGGTCAAATAAGATAATTAATAGTCACGTCATCAAGAAGTTAACAAAAGTTAGACAGAGGGACCAAATCGAAAATTTAATGAAACTATGAGGGCAACAATATTGTTTAAATTAAAAATAATGGGACTAAATTGAAACTTCGGCTATAATAAGAGAAAATGTAATTATGTCAAATTTTTAATACTCAATTCCACTGGCACTGCAGACTAAGAAAAATTTAATTCAAACCAACTAGTGAAACCTGATCCAATATATATATGAATTGAATTAAATTGGATTAAACGGTTGACCCAATTTAATATACACCCTAATCTCTTGCAAGTGTAAAAACCGAATCCAAACAAAAGATTATCACTGTTTCCATTCATCAAATTGATAAACTCATCAAAAGGTAGGTTTACGAGGAATCATGCCATTACATACAGCTTATGGAAGATACTTTGCTAGTTAGATCAAACATGATCTCTTCCAACAGTACTAATGGTTCCCTCAAAGTTACAATTCTATTAGCTCAAGAATAAAAGTATGGCACCTAGTTCTATACTTCTATACAGGTAATTTAAATAGATCAAGCTACTGTGTAATCCTTTTGTAATATGGCTTCATAGGATAGATCAAGAATTCTTTTCAGTACCTAGTATAGTTGATACTGTTTTTAACTTTTAAGTTGTATTTTCTTGTCATCTTTGTTTTGTTGAATGATCTATCATCTATTTATACGATCTTAAGAAGTCACCTCAAGTAATTAGAGAAGAAATGAGTTCTCTTAATTAAGTCATGCGCCTTTTTTTATTTTATTACACAGCACAAACTGTTATATATGATTTTAACATTTAAGTTATACTACTTAAATAATTTTTAGAGTAAATTAATATTTTAGTGCTTTAAAGATATTACTTTTCTCAATTAAATCTCTCAAAGTTAAATCCTCTCAATTTAGTCCTCTAAAAATTAATTTCACTTTATTTTTCTTCATATTAGCTTAAATAACTATGATTTGCAATGTTCTAAAAATCGAACCGGTTAATGAACCGATGAAGGCTGGTCACGGGTTAATAGTCAAACCTTGGTCGAACCATATTTAAATTAAACAATATATTTTTTATTTTTTGTTTATATATTATATATTATATATATATATATAATGTAATATATTATATATATAATAATTATTACTTAAATAAACAAATAAATAAAATAAAAATAATGAACTAACAAACACAAATATATTTGAATTACAACTAAAATATCATTAATATTCAATTATTAGATGACATGAGAGGTTCTTAATATTTACTGATAATGGTCTTAATAAAAGGCTCTTGCTATGCTACAGTCCCATTTTTGGGGCTGTAGCATAGCTTTCGGCATCCAAACTTAGTATTTTTTTAATTTTTTGTCTTGATTTTTTTTATTTTTTAACATTAATTAATTATTGTCTATGTCATATAATTTTTTGAAAATTGTTTAAAACATTTTAAAATTTTTTTACATCTGTTATATACTATTCATCTATAATTTTTCTGACACTATTCATTCATAAATAAAAATATTTTTTAAAAATACAAAAACGTTTTAAGAAATCTTAAAAAAATATATGATATAAATACTAATTTATTAATATAAAAAAATTAAAAAAAAAGTAAAAAAAATAATTAAAAAAAATTAAAAAGTCTAAGCTACCGCCCCAAAGTGGGGCGGTAGCTTAGAATTCCCCTTAATAAAAACAATTGGATATAAATTTTGAGATGAGCTAATTTGCTCCTTAATCTGACTTAATTTAACTTGTATAA
>JASKGM010075971.1:0-15338 GCA_034509205.1 Ceratonia siliqua
ATCAATTTAATTTCATAAACAACCTCAAAACACTATTGAGTTGTTTAAGATTGGAAAAATTTTTAATTATGAAATTATTATTGTTTTAATATTCATATTGGTTATTAAATTAAAATTAGGTCAAAAAATATCACAAATAATTAATTGGTAATAAAACAAATCACATAAATAAAATGACACACTTTAAATTTGAAACATTGCCCAATAATTAAGTCTAATTATGAGTTTGATCTAAAACACTGAAACTTGAAAGGCTTCGCATTTAGCTCCTCCCTACCACAATCTCTTGGGTTTTAATTCATTTTTAGTTATAGGAACGGCAAAGAATCTAGTTTTTTTAAATATAAATTGGGATTAAACTTGGTATTAAAACAATTTTAATATCACCGAATCAAAGTCTCATAAAACCCAATTTTTTTAGATGGATATTTGTAAATTATTATTATTTTTGTTTGGTTTATAGAATCTTCCTTGAACTCGAATAATAGCTGTTATGTCCCTCTTTTTTTGGTATATGTTACTGTTCAAATACTGTTATTCCTGAAAATCTGGGTACCATCTACCTTTTCAGCAAGCAAAAGCAAGCCCGAACCTTAGACTTGTCACTTTAACTCATTTATATGGCAACTATTCACTGCCTAATGATAAATTATTTATAAAATAAATTTGAAGTTTAAATCTCTCTACTGCGTAAACAAAATTAAATTTGCATTGTATGCTTGTATTTATAGATTGCACCCAATAATGATCTTAAAAAAATTTTATATTATTATGATTTTCATATAATCTGTTTTATTTAGATTAAATATCTTAACTTTCTTTTAAATACAGAAATCTAATATAAGTTTGATATTTTCTATGCTCAGAGACGAATCAATGTATAAGGAGGAATTAGAAGAAGTAGCTCTAAAAAAAGAAAGTATATATAAATATAAAATTATTTTTTTAAAAAAATTTCTATTATTTTTTATTTTTTAAATTTATATTATATTATTTTTTACTATTTATCTTATTCTTCCATTTCTTATTTATTATATTTATTAACAATTTTAAACCATTATTGAATGAAGCAGGACCATGCTATGATTTGTTCAGCTTGAGCAAGTACCTCCACTTATATTAGAGCCTAAAGCGAGGGCACTTCTTTAGGGCCCCTACATAGTGGTAGCCTCACTATCACCCTACTTTTTAAGGCAAGTTAGGCCAGAAATTATTAAAGATGGTTGCTCTGGTAGGATTAGAGACATTCTTACATTCTTACATTTTGTATATTTTTTACTTTTTTTAAATTAATAGAATATTTTTTATATTATATATATTTTTAAAAAAATTTAAAAATATTTTAAAAGTTCTTAAAAAAATATGATATAAAAAACACTTTATTAATTTTAAAAAATAAAAAAATCAAATACCACAACAAAAGAAGAAGAAATGGAACCCTACAACCCTAAAAAGGACTATAGGATAGCATTTCTCACCTATACACTTTTAATTTGGGTCCAATTGCATATTATTTATTCCAATTTCCCTCATTTTCCAAAACACTCTATAAAATTTTAATTTTAGCAATTAATTAACTATTATTTGATAAACAATCTTTCTCATCTAGAAGTTAACATATTTATGAATATTGACCAAAATATAAATCACCTAAACTCATAAATTTGAGAGAAATGTTTTTAGTTGTATATTTATTGAATTTACTAAATTTTTAATTCAATGTCATTTTTCTTTTTTTTTTCCTTTTAATTTCTCAATGAATTGAAAGAAATTGCTATACTTTAAAAGTTTAAGTTAATTATTAAAATTCAAACCTCAAGAGTATACTCGCCCATTAACTCGACCTTTAATTTTTGTGTTTAAATTCTTTTATGTATATGGAGAGATTATATTTTATGATAGTCATAGAATAAGAGACAGGCAAGAGTAAGCAGCCGTAGGATACAACATGATCATCTTGGTTCTCAATCTTTTAGTATTATTAAGTCAAATGTACAAGAATTCAAATTTAAATATTTAAGTAATTTTAATATCACTTAGCCTAATATATCAAAATTCAGGCCATAACAATTTGGACATGAGGGTCTTGGCCTGACTCGGGCAAGGACAAGATAAACTGGACAAATTTTAATCAAACATAAAATGTTAGATGTCCAGCCCAGGAATATAATTAAAAGTAAGTTTCAATGAATTTTAATTTTAATATGTTTATGTATTTTTTATAATTAATTTAATGTACAAATATTTTATATAAATGGGTGCAGGGAGTTTGATTTTGCATAAGAATGATGGGGTGGCAAGGCAAGCATGATGGGGTGCTGGTTGGCGAGGGTTCCCACCACCGACGATCCAAATTTCTTGTCTCTCTCTCTCTCCTCTCTCCTTTTGATTCCCCGTGGCCTCTCCCACCCGCTTATCGTGGAATTTCAGGTGCTCAGGTCCCACCCCTTCTTTCTCTCTCTTCCTTCCATCAACCCCACTTTCGTCTCCATCACGGTCATTGGATTGAATGAAAGTAACATATCATTAATTATTTTTCGAAATAAATAATTTTATCCAGTTTTTATAAAAATTTATGCATGAAATTATGAAATGATAGATGATGGTAATTGGTAAGTGGGGAGATTAATTGTCAAAAATCAGTGGCTTGATTACATCAGTGGTGGCATAAAGTCAAACCATGCAAACCCCACCTCGTTGCTTAGTACTTCAACAACATCACCTGTTAGCATCTCCGATATTCCAATTTGGATTCAATGTTGTTTTTTTTTAACATGATTCTTATTTTTTAAATTATAATTATTTATTTAATTTTAAATAATTATGATTTAATTATAAATAATTTATTTTTTAGTTATATATAATTTATATATCATAATCGTCTAAATTAAATAGACGATTATGATTTAATATTTTTTATTATGTTCAAATTTTTAATATTAGCCTACTTTTCTCTTTTTATTTTTATAGTAAATTTTATTAAAACTTTAAGAGATCGGATCCTTTTATCTCATATGTCTGTTCGGTTGTTACTTTCTATTGGTATTTTTTATTTAATTTTAAAATAAATAGTCACGTGAATTTTGAAATAAATACTTTTATAGTTATAAGTCTATTTTACTTATATTTTAAATAATTTTATAATATTTTAATATCATTGTTGATATTTAAAAATTAAAACTATTAACTTAATTTAAACAATAGCCTTAAAACAGTATACAAATATTTTATATATAAGAAATAAATTTTTAACAATAAAATTATTCACTATTTTAATATTTACATACTTATTTTTGTTAAACTTTTGAATGAAAATACCATAAAGTAATTAAACAATAATTAAATAATTAAATTAAATTAAAGGCTTTAATGGATCCTATATTTATTGGGTTGTGACTATGGTAAGTTTTATTGTACCGTTTTTTATTTTATTTTTTGTCTTATTTTTTTATATTAATTAATTATTTTTTATATTATATATATATTTTTAAAAAATTTTATTTATGAATGAGTAGTAAAAAAATTATGAATGAATAATATAAGTAAATATAAAAAATTTTAAAAAAATTCAAAAAACTTTTAAAAATATATATAATATACAAATTAATTAATATTAAAAAATTAAAAATAAAAAAACAACACTTATCTAAGATAGTGTTCACCTATTTATTAATAGTAGTTATAGGCTAAGTTGCAATATTTTGTATAAAAATTAAATTCACTGTCGTGACCCATAATAAAATCCAATTCATGAATAAGGAGTTTTACACTAATATTGAAGCATAGTTTAAACCATATAAAGTTGGGAAAAAATATATTTGGCTGTTGATTCTGTTTTATTATATTCACTTGAAATGACTAAGGAATTAATATATATTTGGTGGTGAAAGATGCTAAATTGTTTATTTAATTAGTGTAATGGGAAGGCCAATATAATATATAGAAACCATCACTATTGCACCTTTAATCCTTGTTTTCAGTAAAAATGATTGCTTTTAATTTTAAAACTAACTTTATAGGCCAACATAGAATAGAAAACAGAGCAAACATAATTATTAGCTAATATAATATAGTAATAGTACCAAGACTATGTGACCCATTTTATTTATTATAATATTGCTTTCCAAAATGAGTGTAAAAGTATAATAATTAAATTTAATTTTGAAGTCATTTGGTGTATTATTATTTTATTTTAATATTTTAATTGTCAAATAACATTTAAGGTATTTTTATTTCATATATTAATATTCAAAGTGTCTAATAATATTTAAGATATTATTTTGAATGGTACTTTGTACCACTAAAACAATTATAGAAATTTGATATTTTTAAGTTTTTTATTTTATTAACCTTTATAAAATATTAATATTGTATAATTTATTTGAGAATTTTTAGTTATTGTATCAAATATTATGGTACTTTGGATTGGATTCTATACCATAATATTTATAATATCAAAAAATGGAAAGTGTTTCGTATCAAATAACTCATTCATACCTATTTTCCTTAAATCAAAAATAAAATGTTCATAATCCTAAGAGGAAAATTAAAAGATTTAACTTCATTTGTAAAAAATAAAAGTTGAAGTGTAAATTTAACTAAATAGAAGGTTGGCGAATTAAAGAAGAAAAAAAAACACACAAGAAGACAAATTAAGATGATAAAAAAGATAACAATTCATCTCCCATTTACATAATTTGCGGTTGACTTAGGTTCAGATTCTTGACGAAGAAATTAATATATAATTTCAATGTATCATAATTAAAGATGAATGAAAATCTGGCCGATTAGACATATTAAAAAACAATTATTATTGGCAAATAATTTATAAAAAAAAGGAACATACTGATTAAAAGAATTTACAGAGCTTGGTAGGTAGATATCATATCATAAGATTTTAAAAACATAATTTAGAGCGAATGTTCACCAATTCTAGTCAAATCTTCAATAGCACTTTTTCATTACCAATTACCTTAAAATTGAATAATAATCATATCAGATCATTATGTTTAAGATAATTTATTTATCAAAAAATTCCATGGTATTTCTCAAAAATATAAAATTTGAGTTATAAGAATGAAAAATAATTTTTTAATTATATTATATTTGATAATAATATGTTATAAGATTTAAATTCATGTATCTAAAATTATTTCATAACCATTAAATGGAGCTAGACCACAAAATCCCTATAGCTATAGGAAAACGTGGCGTTACATTAAAACTTGTTGGGAATTAAAAAGATATACAATTATTAATTAATTGAGGGTAGCATTAGAAATTAAGATAATATTTTGATGATGTCACTTAGCAAACATTCATTATTAGTAAAGATTTCAATTAGAGGTTGGATCGAAGGGAATTGATTAGATATGTTGATTGTAATATAATCGTTGGTGACTCATAGATAAAGCCAATTATGAATCTATGACTCAGGTAATTAAATTATGAAAGAGTAGTTGATGATGACGATGATGAAGAAAATAATGAGATAGATTAGGCACTACAATTCCTCACTCTTTCTTTCCCTATTACAGCACGTGACACTTGTGTAAATTGCAAGGCATAAATTAATTTAACTGAAAATGGCTATATTCTAATAATACCATCTTATAATAATTTTTATTTAATTTAATAATATTATTAATTATGTTAAATAAGTATTTAATGACAAGAATTAAAATATAAATTATTAAAATTATAGATATTAAATTAAATTAAATTAAATTATAAAAATGACTAAAACACTAGTCTATATCAACTCGGCTCGTCTCCTATTGGTCACTTCCATACTTGAATCTCACAGCCTGTAATTTTATCACCCTCTTTGCACTCTCACGCGCAGTGTACCAAACGGAAGCTTCTCTTTCCTTTCTCGTTTCTCTCTCTATAAATATTTCTCTACCAGAGACCCTCTCTCTCTACCTGTAATTCCGAATCTTCTTAGTTTTCTCTCTCTAAAGCTCCATGGGCTTTCCAGTCGGATACTCGGAGGTCATCTTCCCCAACCTCTTCCTCCACACACTTTCCTTTCTGGGTTTCATCCGAAACCTCATTTTCTTGCTCTTCCACTTTCTGGGTCTTTCCGATTTCCTCGAAACCGAAGTCGTTTGGTCCGAATCTCAGGCCCGAATGCCCGACAACCCGCCGGTGTCTGCGCTCCTGATCCGGGAATTCCTCCCGGTGATCAAGTTCGGCGAGCTTCTGGCGAACGCGGCCGTAGCCGGAGACGCGCCGGAAAGTTGCGCCGTTTGCCTGTACGAGTTCGAGGAGGAGGAAGAAATCAGGTGTTTGACGAACTGCAAGCACATTTTCCACCGGGCTTGTCTGGACCGTTGGATGGACCACGATCAGAAAACTTGCCCATTGTGTAGGACCTCCTTCGTGCCTGATGATATGCAGGATGATTTCAATCAACGGCTATGGGCTGCTTCTGGATTTTCTGAATTTTACGGAGACTATACTACGGTCTGAGTGCTTTTTTTTTTTTAATTTTCTAATTTTTGTATTTATGGGGTATTATTAATATTGTATGATCCACTGGTGCGGCTATAATGAAATCATGAAATGTATATATCAAAATCAAACCAAAAATAAAAATAAATAAAAAAGTGAGAAATTTTTGAATGACTGTTTACACTTTTTCTTAATTTGATTGTTTATCTTTGATTAGTAATATTTGTGAAATTTCAATTTATGATTATTATTTAGTGATTTATTTGAAAATAAAATTTAGCAAGTAAAATGTGCTCCCTCTAATGATTATTGATTTAGGTTTTGGTTTTGGTTTTGGTTTTGGAGGAATGAGATCCATGATGATAGCATATCATTTTAAGATTTAGCTTTCGGCATATGCAAAGGAATTATTCTACAAATTTAAAATAAAAAATAAAATTTTCTTCTTTTTTCTAGCACTACCATTACTTCTACACAGTTTATTCCAATATATATATTTTTTATAACCGGTTAAAGTTAATGCATTTAAATTCAAATGATTTTAGTTGAGCAAGTGATACATAATTCAGTGGTATTATAATTGCAATCATATTCAAAATTAAAAGTTGTAAGTTTAATTCAGTTTGAGTTAAATAAATAAAAAAATTGATTTAAATTTTTGTTTAACTCAAATACAATTATATCATATTTTATATATAATATATAAAATTTTGATATGTCTTCTTCTTTTTTCTATTTTGTGAGAGCACAGTGAAATGAGGTTAAGTTGGATTTTTTAGTGATTTTTGAATGAGGCTCTAATGTTAGAAGGTTGATTGGAATTGTTTCTTTAGGCTACTGCAGATGACATGGTATTCATGGAGTAATTTTTTTTTTGGTTATTATAATTATTTTAAAAAATAATTTTAAAAAATTTTAAATAAAAATAAAAGAAAATTTCATAACAAGTATTCAAAAATAAATGACAAAAGTATGATCTTGGTCTCTTACATTTGTACTTAGTTTTATTTTTATCCTTCATGTTTCAATAGTATACCAACTTAGTTCTAAGAGATAATACTATTAAATAAATTAATAATTTTTACTGACTTGTTAGACAAAGTAAAAAAAATTTGGACACATAATAATATAAAAAGCACATGTCACCATAAATATTTTTAAAAATAAAATTGAGTATAAAGTATATCAAAATAAATTAAAAAACAAAGACAAAGTAAAATAAATAAAAGAATTGTTTTTATATTCTTTTAAATTATTTTTTAAAATAAAATTATAAAAAAAAACTATTTAGCATGACAAAAGACTATTGTATTGTGTCATTATTTATTAACACTCTAAAATCAAAGCGATCCAATAAGGGACTCGAGTTCGTGATTTGATTAAATGACAAATCTAATTTGTACCATAATCTAATTGATAAGATATAAAACAAACTTAAATTAGTATAAAATTTTGGATTTTTATTATATGTACTTTTAATTTAATAATAGATTTTGTAAAAAATTATTTTATAAAAAATTATATAATAATAAAAATTAATTTTAATTAACATTGATACCTATTTATCCTTTCATAATGATAATAATATGGCATTGCATAGTTCAGTGCCTATTTGGTCCCGTGTTCTGAGTATGACATAAAAGTTAAATTTTTATTTTTATTTTTTTGAAAAAACATGATTCATGAAAATGGAGTTATGACCTGAAGAGTAAAGCTCTTTTCCACATCTTCAACAGTCACTATATATTTTTATCTATTTCATTAATTTTGGGTTTTATTTATAATATTCAACACAACATATTCGGCCTTTCACTTTAACAGAAGACTATGCCAATACAAGCATTTGGATCCGGAGATTGTGATGGTTTTAACAAGAAAAATAATGTTTTGACAAAAAAAAACCAAAGTACTTAATCATGATTATCTGTATGTGCATGGATAATCACTATTAAAAAATAGCCGATCATATTACGATGTAAACAAATCTGAATTCTCAATATATAGGGACTAGAAAAAAACCTACTTCTATTTTCTTTTCTTTTTTTTTGAATAAGAATTTCATATATTAGAGATATACATAAGTTTTGTTTTCATAATCTTACACAATCTTAAAAATGTTTTTAGTATTTTTTTCAAAAAAATTAAAATTTTAATACCTTTTTGAAACAAAAAGTTTTTTTTACTTGATTTTATAAGGTATTTGTTATGTTATAGTCTCACTTTTGAGGTTGTAGCATAACATTTTTATCTCACACTTCTCTTTTTTTGTTTTATTTTTTGGTATTATTTGAACATTTTTTATCTTTAATGTTTTTTTAAAAATAATTTTGAATTTTTTTACATTTTTATACTGTTCATTCAATATTTGTTTATAAGTGAAATATTTTAAAATAATATATTACAAAATAATATATGACAAAAAAAATGATCAATTAATATTAAAAAGTTAAAAAATTGAGAGGCAGAATGTGAGACTATATTGCTAGTGCTTCAAAAATAGGATGGTAACATAGTAATCGACATTTTATAAATAACTTATATTAATCTCTTTTAAAATTTAGTAATATAACATTTAATATTTTTTCTATTTTTAAATGATATTTAATTCTTTATAATATTAAGAAATTATCAATTTATCTTTATTTCTCCTTCATTCATTATATTAATGTTAAAAATAATAAATTAATATTTTGAATTTTCACACTTTCATAAACGAGTCAAATATTATTTTAAAAATAAAAAATATAACAAATGTTATATTATTCAACCTAAAAAAGAACTAAAGTAATTTATTCTAATTTTATTCACAAAAATCTTATTTTGCTCAAGTTAGCTATCAATTAACTCATCCAAATATTTATTGTATCAATTGGCTCCCCCAAAAACAAATTTTGTTTCACGTTCATTTCAAGTTGAAGAGTTAAATGATAAAAAAAAGAAGAAAACAAATCTTTGAAGAAAACCTATTTTTCGATTAGCAAAATAAAATTTTTAATTTTATTCAAGTGTCTCTAAAAATGCCATATATTATAAAACAATGAATGAAACAGAAATACTAAATTTGTGTGATAAAAAATACTAAATTCATGAAACAAAATTTTGGAATACAGTATTTTAAGTCAAAATAAGTCCTTTTTCATTTCTTGAAAAAACTAAAAGAAAATATCACTAACCTGTATCTTCCCACCAAAAGACACAAATTTTCTGGAATTTCATGAACCCCAATTGCCATTTGAACTTTCATTTGAATAGACAAGTATTTTTTATTTTTCAATGCAATAGATCAAATCTAACAAGCCCATGAATCTCAATATAAATTGAGACTGCGTCAAGTTGAATTCCCTATACAAATTGAAACCCAGAAACAATAAACACAAGTAAGAGCACAGAATTTTGCCATTTTTGGACACCATCCTTATAAATCTTAGCAATTTGTTGATAATCTACTTAAGTATAGTTTCTGCAACATTAAGCGTTGCAAAAGGTGTTGATGAAGAGAACCCAGTTGTTCCATCTCTGCTCTCTCATATTCTTCCCAGTGCCTTTGAATATGGCATGGATGAATATTCTAATAACTTGAGAAAGAAAGAAGATTGCAGGAGATTCTGTGAGCAAATAGCCACAAGTAAAGGCCCCAAGAAGTCCGTTGTCTACATTTTTCATTTCAGCAATTGTATGAATGATTGCATGCAGAAATATATCAAAATTCCCAGATTTGGCAATTGGCACCTACCTTGCTAGTTATAACATTTATGATTACATATGAGATGTAGTAGTGTTGAAGTAGTAACTATAGAGCTCTTATCACTATGTATCTGTATCTGTGTATGCAGTTGATGAGGGATCCTTAGAAGAAGAAATCAATGTCATTTTCAAGTCCTACTAGGCTATTAGTACATTGGCGAGGCGGAGAATAAAGAACAACTGGCTTATAGCAGTTGGAGAATACTTTCTGTAAAAAAATAACAGAATAAGAAAGTGCCGCTTCTGTTTTATTTGTATATTTTGCTACTCTATGATTCCAAATCATATAATGAGTATAGTTATGGTTGCAACTAAATAATTGTTCCATAAGACAAAGTTATGGGTTTTTGTTTTCTTTTGTATTTCTCTTCTCATTTTTTCCCAATTCTTACAACTAAAGTCATCTTCGACTATGTGATTGCTTAATCTAACTATCTGCTTAGGATAACTTTCACTCTGAACTCTTCTGACACTATGTAGACATTTATTTAATTGTTCATTTAATTTCTAGGTCATCAATACACTGATTATTACAACTCAAGTCAAGAGGAGAGCTCATTCCAAAAAACTAATGATAAGTGCACAATTCGTTATATTTTTATAGTGAATTCTCTTGCATTTGATTGTTTTGTTTTTGAGTTTATTGTGTTCTTAACTTTATTTTATATTTTGTAGATATTTTTGAGGTGGAAATCAATTATGAGATGAAATAATTGAAATTAGGCAAGCTTTGGAACAATTTGGAAGCAAATCTGAGTGGGAAAAAGTTCAAAACGCTTATTTTTTAGTCAAAGTCAGAAGCTTGGGTGCCTAGGTGCCTAAACATGAAGAAAAAGCCCCATGTACCTGAGAGGCTGGAGCCTAGGCGCCCAGAAAATTATCACTTCCAGGGCTGGCCCCTAGGCCCCCGCATACGTATTTCACTTTAAAAACACATTTTTCACTTCAGAAACCGAAGTTCACTTGAGGGGAACTTGAGAGAAACCTTAGAATAGAAGAGGAGAAGAAGAGGAAGGCTAAGGAGTGGATTTGGAGAAGATTCGTCTGCTTGGAGTTCTTTAAAGAGTTTTCTCTTCTTTTCTCCATTCACTTTGTATCTTTTATTGTTTTTATGGATATGAATGATGCAATGAATGGTTTTTTGATGATGGTCAGCTAAATTCCTTGATTAAGGGTGCACTTCATGCTTTGAATTCAACTTTATGATTATATCTATTGATTATGATCCCTAACTTTTCTTGAAGGACTGTCTATGTTCTTCCATTTAATTTGTTCATGATTTATTACTTAGGTTTGTTTAAGTGCTCAATTAAATGAGCTCGAGAACTATCTAATGCTAGAATAAGGGATTTGAATACGTAATCGTTCTTGTTTCATATTCATGATAGTAATTTGTGGTTATGTGGGTGTATATATTTTGATAACTATAAAGGGAAATATAGCATAGGTTAAGTAATCCAAACATTTGATATTATTGCTTATATTAACATGTTTTTCTCACCTTAATACTTTTATTAAATTAAATTTAGAGAGTTTGTTACAGGTTGTTCATTGAATATATAGTAAGTAAGGTACGTTCTTTTATTTACTGATAAATTAAGGAAAGATTGGGGTAGCAAGATATTTCTGCTATATACGGTTAGTAGTCAGGATAGAAAATTTGAAATATTATCAAGTTTTTTATCTTAATAAATGATTGTTTATGTAAAGAGTGAATCATAAACCCAATCTCTCACCTTATTCTCATTTTTTTGTTATTTATTTTATTTTTAATCGTTTACTTCATTTCTTATTTATCTTTAGTTTCTTGTTTTCAAAATCCACTTTTTTATATTTCAATCTTTAATTCTTTAATTTATTGATAACTTATCAATTAAGCTCAATCTATTGATGGAGAACAACCCTTACTCACAAAATTAAAATACTCATCATTATACTGTAATAATTTATTTGTGTGTTCTAATTTATAAAATTATTTTAGAACGCACCAACTAACCTATTAGGTAAGAAAGACTCATGACTTAAGTACCCTATTAGATCTCATAAGATTGTGTCTACAACCCATTCGGACTAACCCTTCAATGCTAAGTAACTCTTTCCTTCTTTTTAGGTTGTCTCTTCCAAAGAATAGAGTAGAATAAAAACAAATCTCAACCTATTGAATAAATATTTTTTTGATAATAAAGCAGTATAAGTTCAAAAATTCATTTTACACCCTAATTTTTAAATGTATCAAAAATAGAGAATTTAGAATGGTTTGAGTTTTTATTATTTACTTTATTATTACTTTCTATTATACATTGAAAACAATAATATATAAGATTAAAAAAGTATCTCTTTATTAATAATCATTCTAAACATTTAATTATAAAGCAATAATTTACATCTTATCACTCCACCACTCTATCCAGTCCTACTATCTTCACAACTTTCAATCAAGTCTGAAAACACCATAAAATTAACAAAACGAATCCCAGTCTTTTCGGTTGAAATTTTTGTGCATAAAAACAAAACTTTTTTGTTCAAAAAAAAAAAACATAATAACATCTCAATTATTTAAAAATGTTTAGATGGCTAAAATTTGAAAAAAATATAGAGAAGAATCTCAACCGAAAAGGCTGGAATCTGAGTCCTAAAATTAACGGTTGTTAAACTTTAGCTGAATAATTTAAGATTTTTAAATTATATATTTTTAATATATAAATTTAAGAATAAGTTATAACAATCAAAATCCCTGTGAGCACCCTAGCATAAAAATAAATCCTAAAAGATTAAGTTTGTAGTTTTACTCCTTATTCTCAAATTCTTAATGTGATTTAATATATATTTTTAGCTTAAAAAGGTTCTTTTAGACATTTTTTTTAAAAGTAAATCCTCAAAAAGACTTTTTTGAAAGTAAAATATATATTAAAAAATAATAAAAAGTTATTAGAGAATTAAATTAAAAAATTAAAAAATTTTAGAGGAAAAAAATAATAATTTAATCTTAATAGAATAAGAAAAACAAAACCAATAGGGGGCAAATAGAAAAGAGGTTATAGATCCAATCCAATTCACAAACCCAAGCCCTTAAATTTGATCAATATGGTCCTCGCCGAACTCGACATAATCGTTCGCAATTCCATCCTCCTCCTCATCCAATCCCCCGCCATTACCGTCGTTCACCCTGGTCTTCTCCGGCAACTCCCCATAAGCCTTCAACAGCCTAGCCTCATCGGCCGCCTACCTATGGATCACATCAGCATTTTCATCCTGGTAATCCCGGAGTCCGACGAGGATGATCCAAACCTTCTTGTGCAACTTACGAGGGATATGGCAGAGGCGCTTGGTGCCGTCCAATGTCAATGCACATCGACTCGAAGAGTCCGTTACCCAGCGCAGGAACGACCTTAGTGTATTCTTGACCATCTTCCTTGAAGATAAGCTCTCGGTGCTCATTATCTGCTTGGTTCTTTCCTCCTTTTCTGTTTCCCCCTTCCTTTCCCGGCATAGCTTCTGCTGCAGAAAAATCCTAGAAATTGAAAATCCTTAGATTTCAATTTCTGAACCACTCTTTTTATTCTCAAAATTTTTCTCTCTTAATTTATATGTTCACTCTATGTAACCAGTTTACAGTAAAATAAAGTTGAAAAGTTTTTCGCACTAAATCACTGAATTTTTTATTAATTTATTAATTATCACCTTATATTTAAATTATTATAATTTAATTACATTATTTCACCATTTAATTAAATATAAATATTAATTATTTTTATTAACAAGAATTAATAAAGTTATTATTTTTTATATTTATTAAAACTTTTTAATTATAATTATTTTATATTAATTAAAATTATTAATTTTAACATTTAATTAAATAATAAGAACTAATTTAATTAAATTATAATAGTTTAATATATAATATGTTATAATTAATAAATTAAAAAATAATTAGGTTAAAAAAATACACAGCTGAATTCTTGATTATAATGCACACATCTACGAATGTGCGTGAACTTAATTCTTTAAGCAAACATTAATTACTTACACTTCAATTTCTAAAATATATCTTACATTTTATAAGTAAATTCCTTGGTAGATTAATGTCTAAATGTAATTAATTAAGGGATTAAGTTAATATTAGAGGTAAACATGTAAGGTATAATTAGTGATGCGTAGTCATATGTTTAAAATTTATTTTCATCCATTTTTTAAGATTAAATCATATTTATTTTATGAACTTTTAATTATAACTTAAATAACTTATGTTTGATCAAAGAATCAAATTGAGAAGAATTATTTAAGATAAGATTTATAATATTTTAAAAATCAAATTAATCATTAAACTGTTAAAAATAAAAGTTTAAAATTCATTAATTTAACTGTGATCAAACCAATTTTTTAATTCGATTGGTCGGTCCACTCTAATTTCTTGAACTGTGCTACAAAGTCATCCAATATATTTGTTTAGTCCACTAGATGTAATCTATTTAAAAATTTGTTCATCTACTTGAAATTGTGAAAGGTAGGATTTGAATCCTTACCTCCATGATCAAATTAAAATGTTCTAACCCACTAAGTTACAATCACGTCTTTATAATTAATAATACAAATTTTAAATTTAACTTTTTTCTAGTTGGCTTGTCGGGCCCACCGGGCCAACCTGGAATAGCCCGAACTGGGTCGGGTAAAAAAAGTCCAAATTATTTCGGACTAATTTTTTTAAGATTCAACCCTTTTTTTTTTAATTTATATCGAGTTAGCGATGGAATCAAATACGCAGTACTTACAGACAAAAATATTTAGTTATTGGGAAAAAATCAATATACTTCTAATGTCGAATCAAGATCAACTAGGATAGAAATAAAGCATTGGGTCGAACCCTTCTTTGGTGTCAAGGTAATAGCTATGAGTAGTCATCGACTCCGGGTAAAGGGTAGAAGAATGGGACCTATTATGAGACGGACAATGCATTACAGATATATGATCATTATGCAGGAGACTATATATTTTGATATTATTAATTATTCTTTCGTTTAAGCAATCATCCCAGTTCAATTGAAAAAGCAAATACCTTCTTAGGAAGAAATTCAGTTCTGCTTCAATGCTGTTATTGTATTTCTTTTTTTTTACACCCTCCGATCCTGCATAATCTTCTT
>JASKGM010076012.1:0-15332 GCA_034509205.1 Ceratonia siliqua
AATGAGTGGTGCTAGTCCTGTTGTCTTTAACTAGAGTGTGAAGCTCAAATTGATAGAGCCCTTTGTTAAGTTTCCCTTGAAGAAGGGTCTCCTTGGTAGCCTTGTCCTTAACAAAGCAACAATCGGAGTGAAATTCAAAATAGACAGAATTCTCTTTGCAAAATTGAGAAACAGATAGCAAATTCTTAGTTATCAAAGGCACATGCAAAAGATTGTCAAGTTTCAAAAAATGACCAAAATTTGTCATTAACTCAGATTTGCCAATATGCATAATTTTTAAAATGTTACCATTTCCAACATGAACTTGGCTTGGTCCACTGTATTCACTCCCGAATGTGAGATTGCTCAACTTATTTGTGAGATGATTAGTTACTCCTGAATCAGCATACCACTTTCCTGAATCATGATCACTGGAAACAGATGATGTAGCAACCATGGCATTAACAGATCTGGAAATCTGATTCACATTATTGGAAGGCTTTTGGGTTGCTGAATTTTGCTGAACACCAGAAATATTTTGATCAAAACGATACCAACATCTTTGGACAACATGTCCTACTTTGCCACACAATTGGTATTGTGGTCTATTGGAATTAGACCTTCCTCTACCTCTACCTCTTGAATTGGTATTTCTTCCTCCTTGAGAATTATTATTATTATTAGTGTTAGTTTGCCAATTCCTTTTAGACTGAACATCAGTAAGATTGGCAGATACTGTGGTGGTTATTTCAGCATTCTGAATTCTAAACTCAGAGGCAAGAAGAAGAGAGGTAGCAGGTTTCAATGTATAAGGTTCTTCTCTAGATGAGATGACAGCCACAACTGACTCGTATTCATTTCCTAAGCCAGCTAACACTGTTAAGACTTGATCTGCATCTGCTATGGGATGACCACAGGATGCTAGAGTATCACAGATTGACTTCATCTTTGTAAGATACTCATGCATAGTCAGAGTGCCTTTCTTTTGAGTTTGCAGTTGTAACTTATACTGCATAACCCTGGCACTAAACTGAGATGTGTAATTCTACATCAATGTACTCCATAAATCCTTGGCTGATTCACAGCCTACTAATTGAGGAAGAATATTTGAACTAATCGAAGACAAGAGCCAGGAAACCAGTAATGAGTCTTGTCTCAGATAGGTAATATATTCTGGATTTACCTGAAAATGACCTTGTGTATTACAGATTTGTTGAAGAGGAACTGGTTGAGCTCCCAAAATGAAACTTTCGAGACCATAGCCTCTGATAGCTGCAACCACTTGTTGTTTCCAGAGAAGGAAATTACTTTCTTCCAGTTTGACACTGAAAATTTGACTAGTCAGAGTTACTATCACCGGTAGTGAAATACACGCAACGGCTTGATTAATCGAACTGAAATTCGCCAGTGACAAATCAGCAGAGAGAATAGGATTTGCATTGGCTTGCTCTCTAGGCTCTGATACCATGATGAGATCTTAGATAGAACAGAAACAGAAGAAATGAATGATTTGTATTGAAGAAGATGATTTACAGAGTACACCATAGTCTCTATAAATAGAGAGTTCAAAGACTAACTAACTGACTAACTAATTAACTAAAATATAACAAACTAATAACAGAATAACAATAATCAGTAATTCTCTAATACTGAGGCCTTATACAATTTTGTGCTTCGAGAGACATGCCGTCTGACCTCTACGTGGGTGTCTTTCATATAATTGGAAAAATCTAAGGCAGCCTCACTCAAACTCAGGGGTAGAGGCAATGTGTCAAGATCGAGATAGGAATTTGGCTGGAATCCATAAACTAATTCAAATGGAGTGCACCCCGTTGATCTGTTCACAAAGCTGTTGAAGGTGAACTCTTCCTGTGGAAGTATCATGTCCCAACTGCATAATGAGGCAACACAGCAAATCTCCTAAACTCATGTTGATAACTTTAGTTTGATTGTCTATTTGGGGATGAAAGGTGCTGGAGAATGTCAGTTTCGTGCCCTTCTTGGTCTACAATATCTTCCAAAAGTAGCTTACGAATTTCATGCCTTTGTTTGAAACAATGGTTCTCATAATACCATGCAGTTTGATTACCTCCTATGGGAAAATGGTGGCAATCTTTGAAGGATCGAAGCTTTTATGGTAGGGGATGAAATGTGCCATATGTTGAAAGAATGTCACATATAATTTTGATGAACCAACTAAGAAATTCAAAAGAACTTAAGTTATCTTAAATGAGCAAGCATACTTGAAGAAATGAGTAAGCTGAAAACAAGGTACTTGTGCTGATTGAGTTCTTGAAAGACCAAACTAAATTTTGGAACTTAGAAACCATTCACACGAGTAAAACCAATGAAAAAAGTCTCTTATAAAATTAATATGTCATTCCTTAAGAGTAAAATATTTCATGTCTAATTTGTTATAATTTTCAAAGAGCAAGTTAAATGCTTCTTGTAATTCATCAAAAGAGTAAGAGTTATTATTGTTTACCATGAGACAAAGATTTGTAATTTGTTCTTCATCATCAGAGTCACTTTCTAATTGATCAAGTTTATCTTCCTCAATCCATGTTGACTCAGCAACCATAGTTGTAATGTTCCTTGCTTAAATAATATTTTAATTTGGGTGGAAACAAGCAATTAAATAAGAAGTATAAAGTGAAGTGTATCTGGAAAAATTTCTTAAATAAATAAATATATATATATAATAAAATAGATATAAAGATATAGATTATATGTAAATGTTAAAATGAAAAAAGAAATAAAAATTATATATATATATATATATATATATATATATATATATATTACGTAGATAGTTTAGAAAGAGGTCATTCAAATAGATAACTCTTGGCATTGGATGAAGCCACGTGGGATTGCTTAGTACTGTGCATGTAATTTACTTGAATTTGGAGGCTAGTTTTAGAGACTTTCTTGTTAATAAGATTTCAGAAAATGTACGTCTCCCCTCAGGACTTGCCACGGCCAGATTTTTTCTTTTTGTTCCTTCTTTTGGTTGCACAAATTATTAAAGAAGAGAAAGCTTACATCTCTCCAGAAAATTCTAGGATCTAGCGTATGTTTCCGTTTCCAATGCCCTCTTTTTTTTCTGCTGTTTCTGTTGCTGTATCTTCGTCTTCTTGCTGCTGTTTTGCTGCTGTAATTACTCAGTTCCACCGCTGTTTTATGCTTCATTCTGTTTCATTTTTCTGGTCCTATACTTGGCTTGGTTGCTACTCTGTTTTGTTGTTCTATTTTCTCTGCTTTTTGTACTGCTCGTTACTATCTTGCCATTTGGTTTCACGGCTGTTTTACAGCTTTACTTGTTGCTCAGATTACACTACTGTTCCAGCTCATTCTTTGCTTCTTGTTGCTCCAATTTCTATTGTTAGTTCCAGTATTTTGTGTCTTTAGTGGGAGCTGGTATATTTCCTTACACTTACACCTTTCCAGCTGCACTTTTGCTCCAAAGAAAACGTGATTCCTCTCTTTTTCCTCTGTTTCACGGTTAACATCAAAATTTCGTAGGAGTAAGCATTAATCTGCAAATTTTCAGCAAATTACTTAGGAGCAAGTAATTTTGTGCTGTTAATGGCTGAAATTTTGGAGACTCTACATTGAAGCTTAAAGCCACCGTTAGATAATTCCATCTAACTTTAACCAAACTTTGGATAGTCAGAAAAAAAAATTATAGAGAAAAGTGAACTTTGAACTATTAGTTAGCAATAAAATAATTAAGAGTTTTAAATCCTTGAATTTTATGATCATTGCAACAAAGGTTAGAAGAGGGGGCAAATATTTCCGAAATTTCAATTAAGGAGTTGGCTTCAAGAAGGGATATCTAAAGTGGAAGATAACCTGTGCTAATGTGGGTAGAGTGCTTAAATCTTTATTAGGTGAGTGAAATTTTCCCTTTCTTTTAAATGTTCTTATTTTGCTTTGATATATTTGTATATGTAGATTTTAATAATTGAAAGGTTGAGATGAAAATGTGCTATAAATCCACCTCTTGTATTAATGTTTTCCTTTAAATTCTTGATCTATATAAAGTGATTGGGCATTTTTTTAAATTTGTATTTTAACTCTGTATTAAAGTGCAGGGATGGAACTTATTTTCTTCGTGATATTGTGTTAGTTCCGGTATTTTTCTTTGTCTCAATTAGTATTTTAAGTATTGTGACTTGTAAAATTATAAAGTGGGTTTTTGGTGGATCCTTGGCTACTTCCATAGAGAAACCCTAGGTGCACCTAGTATAAGTGATTGCCCATGGACCATACTCTGATATAGTGTTATCCATGAGATTATTCCAGATCTATACTTCAGTGATTTGAATGCTGTCTCTGATAGGCGAATTGTTTCAATGCGGTGTTTGATATATGTGAGTGTGAGAGTTTCTCTTGTGAAGAAGCAGTGGATCCATCCTGTTAAGTGTACTTATTTTTTTTATTTTGCGAACATGATTATACCAAGGAAACTTTTTGCATTAAAGAGTGTTTTTTTCTGTCAACTATAATTTATTTTGGGCTTATCAATACACGATATATTTCTATATTGGTTATAAGCTAATACTTTATGGGGATGATTCCACTCATTGGGTCTTTAGACTCATTCCCTTACTTTTTTTTTTTCAGACAGCGTTGCAAGGCACTCACCTTCTGATTATCTGGCATCTTAGGAACCTGCCATTGGAATTTGGTGGGTTATTTCTAAAAGGAACAATGGAGCAACCTATGGGTGTACTGTGGACAGTTAGTAGGTTTGTATATACGAGATGATATGGTGAATGCACCTTCTAATGAACAATTATATATTTTGTATGTGCATCGCATAGACATTAAAGCCTTATGATGTGAAATTGCTTTGTAAGTGGCCATGGAGGCCTTTATATAATAAATGGACTTGTCTACTTTTGTATATTGTTGTACCCCCTAGAAATGTTAAATTTTCAAGGGGAACTCTGTCAAAAATTTTATACTATGAAAAACAAAAAAATGTAGTTGAACTTAATGCATAAAATGTAATTTCCATGATTTACTTTGAATGTGTGTCTGCTCAAGAGTCAATAGGCTTATGAGAACTACCTTATAGTAGTTCTTACACCAGTCACGTGCCTGGTGTGGGGTGTGAAAATAGTCTTCTTTTTCTTACCTTTGTAGTATTTCTTTTTTATAAGTGGATGGTCATCTTTCATGTGTCCTAGCTTTTTATATTCAACATAGATAACCCGATCTTTTGTGTTGTCTCCCTTGGGTTGACCCTTTTTTTGTTAGTAGTCATTTTTCTTACAGTATTTGTATATCCTCCTTGTGAAGAAAGCAAATCCTTTTTCCATGTCTTCATTTGTTGCAGCAACTTTTGATGTAGCATTTAGAGCAATGCCTTTTAAAATTTTTGAGCTCTCGGCTTCACCTTTCATGAAATTATTTTCATAAGCAATTAGATTGCCTCTTACCTCATCATAGGTCATTTTATTTAGATTTTTTCCCTCTTGTATTGCAACTATCTTTGCCTGCCAAGGTTTAGTATGGACTCGGAGAACTTTCCTAACAAGATCTTTGTTGGAGTATGTTCTTCCCAAGCATGCATATCGTTTATAATGCTAGACAACCTTTTGAACATATCTTCTATTTTATCATTGTCCTTCATCTTGAATAGTTCATATTCATGAACTAACATGTTGATTTTAGTCTCTTGAACTTCAGCAGTTCCTTCATAGGTTATTTGTAATTTCTCCCACATTTCCTTTTTCTAATTTGCATATGAAGATTTTTCTATATTCTTCAGTATTTACTGCACAGTATAGAAAATTGATAGCCTTTGCATTTGTTTCCACCATTTTGATGTCACTTTTAGAGCACTTTACTTTAGTCTTTAGTAAGCTTACACCATCAACAATTTTTCTTGGTATATGAGGACCATTTTCAATGACACGCCAAACTGAGTAGTTAATGATTAAACAAAGATCATCATTCTTTCTTTCCAATAGGTATAGTTATTGCCATCAAAGAAAGGTGGCCTTGTAGATGAATGACCTTCTACCATGTTGCTTGAATTTATTTTGCTAAGGATCTTTTATCTAGGTTGTAAATCTAAAACTAGAGACACAAGCTCTAATAACAATTGTTAGTGCAAAAAAGAGGGCAAACACCCAAGAAAGGGGAATTGAATTAGGTGCTGTAAGTGTAGGATCTAGTTGTTTATCCTAAGTGTTTACCGTACAAGCATGGGTTTTAAAATTTTTTTAAAACATTGAAGCTTGCAAATCGGCAGAGACAAAAAACATAGGCAAATAACTCATAGTTAGAAGGAGAAATAAAATAGATAAGAATCTTGTATGCCTCTTGTAGTCACTTTAATTTTATAATATGTTTCCTAACTAAGTGCACTGACCACTTATTCTTTGGAAAGTATTAATCCATGAAACCTATGATAAACAACCTTAGTGATTAGAATAAAAAAAAAAAAAGATGAAAGAAAAATAATTGATAGCTTTCAAAATTAAATTAGAATACCTTCCCCTTTATTCCTCTTAGTATGGCATAAATAACTATATAGTGGCACACAAAAGAATTCACTTTCTCCCTTGTGTTTTTCTCTCAAAACCTTATGGCTCTCTCAAGGTATTTTTCTTCTCAATATGATGGCCACAAGAGTTATCTCCCCTCTCAATATGTTTAGACCACTAAAAAAGGTAAAGGTTGTATATATATAGTATGATAACCCTAGGCCATGTGAGAACATTTAGTGTAATTCAAAAATTCAATCCTAAGATTCACATGCCTACTAATGGGAAACATTAGATAATCAAATTATCTAATGATTTATTAATTAATAATTATATTATTAACTTTGATAATAACATATTTTATTTGACAATTAAATAAAACATGTGTGGCTTTCTAATTGGCATGCTTGAATTAAAAATTTAAATCAATAAAATTTACTTAATTAAATCCTTTTAACTTAGTTTCCTGGTGAATATAGGTTATCTAAGAAATTAAAATTCTTTTAATTTTTAACCTTTATTTACTTAGATAATTAGGATAATTAGGAGGGAATATATTTGATTATGTCAAAGACCAATTCGCCTCCTTTGGCCATGCACCCCTCCATCACATGGGTAGAAGGTTGTTTCACAAGTTTGAACAATTCAAACTTTGCAACAACATTAGGATAAATAATTAATTAAATTAATTTTATCATAATAAAATACTATAGCCAAAATTCTTAATTAAATTATGATTTAATTTTATTTTAATCAACTTCTTCAAATTAAATATTTGAACAATTCAAATATTAATTTAAAGTAATTAAACCAAAAATAATTACTAAGATGAAGGTTGTCTAAATTGAGACAACACTTGTCTTAATTAAGACAAACATTTGTCTTAAAGTTTTATTATCTAATTAAAACAACACTTGTTTAATTTAGACAATTTATGTAAGAACTATTTTTTATCTCTTTAGTGACAAAAATGTTTTTCATATTTTTAAGCATTTTTAGGACAACATTTGTCCTAAAATAATTCTTTGTCTAAATTAAGACACCTCTTGTCTTAATTAAGACATTAGCTGAAATGTTATTAATAAAATTCATCTTAAATTTATTCTAAACTCAATGTGAATTGAATTCTCCAAAGCTAGGTAGAGAATCCGTTTAGACTTAGAAATTTCAACTTCTAATAAACTTAAGATTATTTTAATCTCATTAAGATAATCTAAGTTTATTAATCATAAAGTCACTTCACTAAAAATTCATGATTGCATTCTTGAAATTCATAAAATTACGAGAAATGTTCAATTTGCAAACCTAATATTTTTGAACACTCGTAGCCATCCATTGACAGTAAAATTATTGTTTTACCCTTTATGTCAATTTTGTAGCCTAGTTTCAAATTTCATTTGATAAGTGATCAAATAACCTTATAGAACTTTTCTAAAATTATCCAGAAATGATGAGTAGCTAATTCATTATCACTAAGCCCAGATATGTCACTTGTCTTCCTAAAATTACCATACGTGATGTACTACTACGAACTCCATTTCTTGGATTTATGTTCTAGGATGTTCACTCCCATTGTGATTCTAACATACAAAGCCTTGACTAATGGTCATGCCCATAGTATATTAAATATCACAATGGTCATGAACATGAGTTCATAATCCATCAGGATTTCGGTTCTGCCACTAGTAGATTCAATGTGTGTGAATTTAAGTTCAAAGCAACGATATCAACTTGAATTTGATATCTCACTTGATTCCATTCATTTAATAGTGTCATCACCTAAAGTCTACTATTTCAATGATTTGTGATTTATCATTCCCTGATAAAAGAATCACATTCTTTATATAGAGGTAATTCGAACACTATTGTCTTAATTGAATAAGGTGACTGGCTATATTTAGTGACTGTGAATAATGTTTTAGATTCATCCAAAGATACATATCTCTATTTATATAACCCTTATGTAAATGTATCTTAGGTTTATTAGAATCTAGGAACCTTAATAGCTAGAAAATAAAGCTTACATAAATAAATTCTTTATTTATTAATATTGAAAATGTATTTTCATCAAATTGGGGAATACATTTTGCTTTCCATGGCAACCTATTCCAAATAGTAAGTTCTTTTAAAACTTTTTTTGAGCAAGTAGAAAATCTTTGTTATTTGAGAAACCAGAAGACTTGGTTGCTCCTTTTTAAGTCCTTGTGAAAGTTGGATCAATTTAGAAACACTTGTTGAAATAGGTTCCTTCAAAATATATTGTTAAAACTTAGGCACAAGGATTGCTAGACCAATGATTATAACATAAGGTATGCAAAGATTGATCTTTTTAAGAAATAAGAATATGTTGAGTAACCTAGTTTTAAGAAATTGTGAGTAAGTAAAAATACTTAAGAGATAAGGATAAGAGAATTTCACACCACGATGTATAATGGTTCAGATCTTACTTCTACTCCCTAAGCACAAACAAGGAACTATGGGTAATCACAAATTATAAGAACAAGCTATACCCAACTTTTACAACCAAGATCGTGGTCAACCTATTTCCCATTGAATTTTTCCTAAGAACCCAACCAAACTCACACACGGGCTCAAGCACTCAACTTTTTACACTTCTCATAGAGTACTAATCTCTTAACCACTAGGTTTTTCTTACAAGTTCATAGCAAACTTACAACAGGCTCAAGCATTTGGCTTTTTACAACCCAACCCTGTTAGCTTCACTAGATTTTCTCACAGGTAACCTAGCAAACCTTGAAGGAATTTAAATGAATAAATAAGCTCTAAGGCACCCTCAAGATATTATCTCTTATAAAGCTCAATGTAGAAGAGTTCGCAATAGAGTATAGCTCTTTGAGTTTTTGCTTGTGTAAAACTTGTAATCACCATTTCACTTTAGGTTTCTTTTATACTCGAAGATCATCCATCTAGCCATTGAGTTGATGATTGTACTTTATCTAGTTGCTCAACTATATCCTTAATTTTATAGCTTCAACTCTCAGTGGCCATTTGACATTTATCTTGGTGATCTTGGGTACTTTTGTTTTTCAAAATTGTACCCAGCTTTAGATCAACTTGTATGGCTTTATCCTCTGCAATTTTTTCTTCTAACTTTGTAAGCTGCACAAACAAGTTAGATGGCATATATGTGTCTTTTCAAAAGTCACCTTTGTGGGGCCTTCGTAAAACAAAGTTGTAGAGTTTATTTAGTTTCTTTTTGGCCAACACCTCTACGTTTTTCATACTTGTAATATATAACAGAAAGCTACATTGCCATTTACAGAAAATCATTATTTTATTTATCCAGTTATTCTACTTGCTCAATTCTTAAGCGATGTAGCTTGCTTATTTAAGAACATTCCAAGCTTGTTATTTTTTACTTGAAAATATAGTTGGGTCATCAAAACAATTGAATTCAATATATTATCTCAACACCCTAAAAATTACTATACCAGTATAATAATATTTTGGTATTTAATTTATACACGGGTGGCAATATTGTTAATATAATACCATCAAATATGCTGAAAATTCATATAATTAACTTACCCTATGTATAAGTATTCATTTTTTTCTTTTAGTTTTCAAAACAAAGGGAAGAAACTAAAATTCACCGTAAAATATCAAAATAATGAGTGCTCCAGTATTTATTCAATATTAGTTAGATTGAATAGCTAATTGGCTTTCTTTTTATTATTTTATTATCATTTTTCTATTTATATTATATATTTTTTATGTTATTTTAATTTAATTACTCTTATTTAATTTAATTTTTTTATTTAATTATCTGTTCAATATTCAATTATATATTCTATATTTATATATTAGTTTATATTTCTATTATAGAATTATATTCTATATAATATATAAATTTTTAATTTTCATATTTAATATAATTTAAATTAATATAACTAATATTTATAAATAATATTAATTAAATCTAAATCTAAATTATTAAATGTAAATATATAAATAGAATTAAAAGAAAAAATTTACTTCTTTCCCGTAACTCCAAGTCGAAGAATTTAATATGCTGTCTTCCGATTGTTTTACAGAGTGAATCGGGAGACGGTAAGGATTAGATCAAATGGAAATAAGAGCATGCGAAGTGATCCATCTTGATTCTATTTTTTGTTTTTAAAGCTATTTTATTCTTGTTGAATTTAAACTTTAAAAAGTCAGAAAACAGATAAAATAATGATACTATATATATAAGTCCACTGGCGAATTCTGAATAGAGAGAATTAAGATAAATATTATGAGAAAGTAAAATCACTATCTTCCCACAAGGTCGAAGAGTATCTGAGTAGGACATGAAACATACTGTAAATTCATCAAATCTATATTCAAAATTTTCTTCAAGAATCATATAATTTTCATAAGTCAACCATATCCATAAACTTTCTTCTTTGTAACAAAAAGAAGATAATCCCCATTCATAACTATGAAGCTTGTGACAATGGGATCCAGTTCCTTCAATCCCATAACTTTTACCCTTATTTTCAAAATCTTCATCTATGTGTTTGATTCAAAATCTATTTGACTTTTTCAATTTTACTGAACAAATAAATTAAACTGAACCGGTCATTTTTTTTCATTTATAAATATTCATTTCACAATTTAAATCATTATAACCTCTTCTAGCTTAAGCATTCTTGATTCACCGTCTTCAAGATTATAGGCCATTATATATGGCAAATAAGGGCTCCTTTTGCTAAGAAAAGGAAAAAAAAATCTGAAATAAAGTGAAGGGCTCAATTGTGAAGTACATGCATGTCAAATCTCAAGATTCTAGCTCCGGTGAAAAATCTTGTTCTAGTTGCTTTCCAAATATTTTCATTAAAGGAATAAACTTTATAGTCATAATATGGTGACCAGCCATTTGGAGGTTCAAACAAATATCTTGTAGTCATTTGAATCAAGACTTACAGGGTTACATTCAAATACAATATGAATTTCAACATCTAGGGTTGTTTGCAGATAATCTAGGGTGGGAATGGCTACCATGTATGTGTTACTGGGTTGCAAATATTAACCCACTTTCAAATTTCAATCAATAAAGAGAGAAGAAGAAATTGAAGAGAAAGAAGAGAAAAGGAGAGCCAAAGTAAGACGAATGAGGAGGCTTTTACGTCTATTTGCTGGTATGATGTGTATATATAGAGGGTTGGTGCCTTGGTGGGTAAGTAAACCAGAATCTAATAAAATACAAACACTGATTAATGATATTTTTAAACGGTAAAGAGTTTTATTATTTTGAAGTTAGTTTAAAGTAAAATTTTTAATATCCTAACTTCATATAGTAACTAGTAATGTAATCCTGTTATAACAGAAACAATTAAATTGTGATTTTATGTGATCAAATAATGTCAAAAAATTTAAAGGAAGTTATAATTTATTTGAATGATTCAAGTTACCTACCATTATAATTTAAATAATAGTTGTGACTATTTGGAACATGCTTTGTCAACACTGTAAAGATTGTTAAAAAATTCGATCATTGGATAATTTTGTAATGCCCATTGTTTTTATAGAATTTTTTTAATTAGCAACCTTCTTAGTAAATTTCATCATTTTAAAGTTTGTTGGATTTGTGTAATATATTAGCTCTTTTTTTAAAAAATTTTCCTAAATATTTTTGTTAGTGCTACGTGTTTCTAGAATTTTGAAGAAAATAGTATTGTACTAGACACATAAGGGTTCAAAAGCAATATCATTACTTACGTTAAATTGGAGCTGGGGTTAAATGCTCTATTATTTTATTAATTCCCTCATTGATTTTCCGATATTCTTCTTGAGTAAGTGCAATTTAACTATACAATGGTCAAGAAAAGCCGGCTGGCATCCATAACTAATATATATTTTTTATGCTGGAAAGTCCCAAAAGAAAATTTCCAGCTTTCTCTGGACTGTTCTCCCCCGACCACCATCCCATAAAGTTATTTGAAAATATCTCCTTGCTCTTGACTTTTTGCTAGGCTATTTTTGGCTAGACATTTCTACCTTTCTAGAAGATGGCGAACCAAGTTCTCTCTTCAAGCTTCATTTGCGCAATCTCCTCTTGTTTTCGTGATGTACCAGTAGCGTTTAGTAAGGTTTTGTTTTCTCATCTTCTCGGCTGGAAGGAATTCACCAGCAGTGCCATTTTTTACTGCAAACTAGAAATTTTCATTTCAGCTTATGGTAAACTCTCTATCCTAAAGTTCAGCTGGAATCAAATGTAATTATCTTTCTTGTCATTGTTACAGCAATCCTTACTAAGAAGTTCATGTTTTCAAGCTCTGTTTGAGTTTAGTCTTGGTAGTTCTATTTGGGGTTTTATTTAATTTTATTCCTGCAATATGGTTCCCCTGATTTTGGTTTCACTTTGGAGTTTTGTTTCTCTCCTTCTTAGTTTTGAATTGGATTTTATTTATCTAAGTTTTAGTGTAAACTTTCTAAATATTGAATTCTCTTTTTATGATTGAGGATTATAATTTTGTTTTGGTAATTATGAAGCTTTTAACTAGTGAATCTGAATTATTTTTCAAATTGGTTCCTAACCTCCATTTCAATTTGTGAAGATTATTTAATCAGGTGATTACTTTCATTTGATTGAAAAGTTTTAATATAAATTCTAGAGGTTATAGTATTATAAGTTGGAGTTATTTTTACATCCATGGCTACCCGAAGATTTTGTTCTATTTTCCTAAACTAAATCCCGAAAATTCTTTTCCTCATGTTTCTATTTGGTGCTAAATGCTTACAAGTGTTTAAGCATGTTCAAAATCATAAGGGATTCAAGTTTTATGATGTTACTAGATTGAAGTTTCCTTAATATAAATAAAGGTTGTGTCATTAGGAAATTGGGATTTAGTGTTAAATTTAAAAACTTCGTTAATGAATAGGCTAGTTAAGCATGAATATATTTCCTATATCTGTATAGGGATCAAACTTCAGAAATTCAGTTCATCCATACAGTGGAGATATTTTATAACGATTTCTCAAAGCTAACAAGGTCAGTGGAATTCTTCTACCCCTGGATGCATGTGTTTTCTTCTGTAAGCTATTTTATTTTATCTCAAGTAATTATCTATACTTCTCAATGTTTATACACTCTAACATCTGAAAGTAAGTGCTATCAACCTCCTAATACTTTTGATTTGTAATTATCATTTCTGTATATTTTAAATTCACAATGCATGAGCTACTTTTGATAATTTATGTCTATTTCTGAGTTATATTAAACGTACTAGATTTTAAATGGTTCCGATTGCTCATGCATATTTTACAGTGTTAAGTTCCTATATTTTTACATGGTTATTAAATTCTTATTCTTCTACGGATGTTTATCGGAATTTTGATATGAACCTATTATACTTGTTTTCCCTAGTCAATTTTACAAGAGTGATTGAATTTATGTGAGGTATGAAAATTAATTTTGGATGAATCCTTTAGCTACTTCCACAGAAAAACCCTAGGTGCACCTAGCTTATCTGGATGTCCATGGACTACATTCTGAAGTGGCTCCATCCGTGAGCTTGGCTTCGGATTGGAATACCTGTCGTCTGATATGTGTATGTGACAAGGAGTTATGCTCCGAGAAATATCAGTGATCTATATATGATTAGGAGCTCTATTCTGGAAGTGAATTTCTGTTACATGTTTTCTGTATGTGTGAGAGTTCCTCATGTGAAAGAGTAATGGATTCATCCTCCGATCCCAAACTTGCTTTATTTCCGCTTTAATGTATTTTTTAAATATTTCACCGTGTTAAGTCCTGACATACTTGATATTCATAATGTGATTTCTGTTTTGAATATGAATTTGATATTGACATAATCTCAGTTTGTTTACGTGACATTCGATGTTTATATACCTTCATGTATACTTATTTATAGTAAATCTACCTAAATATCTTTTATCGTTATTTTCAAACTTGTATCCTTGGGTAGAGGTTTCCATCTCACTGAATCTATGACTCACCCCTCTCTTATTTTTCTCCAGTGTATACTGCAGGTTTTTTTTTCTGGAAGACGAATGGAGCAACAGCTAAGGTTTGGGACAGTTGGACTAAATTGTGCATGGTTTTGTGTTAGTAAAGGTTTTACATTGGTGTTGTACCATCATTGTTAAAGCATATATATATTGAAGGCTTGTATAATGCCATCATATTGGTGGTTTTCTACGCCAGTCACGTGCCTAGGATTGGATTGTGACAAATTTTGCCTCTCCATCTTTTGTAAATGGAATATAAAACTTCATTATCTTAATTTAAGTTTTATTATATAACTAAATTCTCACTTTCAATTTTTTATATTTAAGGATATAATAAATTAATTTTAAAAAATAATTAAAAAAAGAATGTTCTACTTTTTTTCACAAAATAAATTATTAAGTTAAAAAATAAATAAAATAGAATGCAAAAAAAAATGCTAATGCCTTATACATATTAATAAGAAACTGATAGATTTAAGATATTGAAAAAAAAATTATATTAACAAAAATATGAAAGTTTTCAATATGGGAAAGCTTTTCTTTAGTGAGATAAAGACTTTCCCTATTTGAAGTCCAATGATCCAATGACAGCGTTGAAAACCTGGAATTGCTTGGGACTAAAAACAATGCATACAAATTCTGCCTGGTCTTTCCAAGGAGTTTGAGGTATATCTATCTCACCAGTCACCAACCCTTATAGGTGGTCTCCCCTATCTTGACTCAAATCATCAATTTTTTTATACAAAATTTAAATTAGAAGTTCTAAATCCTTATCATTAACCCACTAATTCTTTCTCAAATTGTGTTAGCAGAGCTTAAATGCTAAAATTTGAAAAGTCCAAAAAAATAAGTCAAATAAGCAATAGTAATGTTTTT
>JASKGM010076023.1:0-15331 GCA_034509205.1 Ceratonia siliqua
CATATATTTTCTCAAATCATTTCTAAAGGAGAAAAAGAAGTGAACCAAAATTATAAGCTGTGACAGACATTATCTTCAACAAAATTTGAGATCTTATTATCTAAATCTTTTGACTAAATTTTGTTCATTTTACAATTTTCATGTGAATTATAAGTTTCTATAAATGATTAAGAAAAATAGGCATCCAAATTTGAAATTAGAAGTATTAATTTTTGCTACATGAGGTTTTTATAAAATGCACTATATATTATTTTTTTAATTTTATTTGATTTTTGACCAAATTATGTAAATTATAGAACTTTTAGTTTAGGGTTAGGCCCACTTTGGGTTCAGCTATGGAGTTGGGTTTGGTTCAAGTTTGGGTCTGGGCTCAAGAGCTAAGGTCAAATTTGACTTTAGTACCAATATATTACTAGTAGTAAGAAATTGAAAAGGAATTTAAATTTCACTTAAAAGTGGGACATTTGAATTACCCTATAAAATTTCATGATGGCATTACTTGGAATTTTTAAAATCCATTGATTAATTATCTAAACAAAGCATTTTGAAGTAAAGTATTTGAAATACCCTACAAATTACTTTCTCCCGTTAAATTACCTTAACCAGATACACTCTAAGCGATTTACTATTCTTTCTTTCAAACAATAGTAAAAGTACCCCTACGTATTGACCCATTAGCATTGTACATAAATTTAAGAGTAAATTACTTCTTCTCCCTTTAGATATATTTTAATTATATGACCCTACTATCTATTATGAAAATATACACACACCTCCCTTGAAAGTTAAAAAAATATTACAACTTAATACAAATTTGAATTTAACCTTAGTTAAATCATTTATATGTCTAAAATACTCTTTGTAAAAAAAAAAAGCTTGTGAAAATCAAATTATTCATTTATTAATTCTCTTTTAGGAATATTGAAATAGAAGAAGAAATAAAAATACATTGAATAATTTTCAAAAGCTTTTGATAATCAATAATAGGTAAATTTAAAAGTTCAAACATGTTGAATAATTTTTAAAAGCTTTTTATAATCAATAATAGGAAAATTTAAAAGTTCTTAATGAGTATTTTAGACATATAAATGATTTAACAGAATTTAAATTTAAAATCCAGTTAAGTTGTATTTTGTTAACTTTCAATGAAAGTTTTTATATATTTTTATAATAGAGGGAAAAATCATGTAATTAAAGTATATCTTAGAGGACGGGACGGGAGGGGAGGGTTGGGTCATGTAATTAAAGCATATCTCAGGGAGGATAGAATAATTTACTCTAACTTTAAATATGCGAGAATCCATTAATACTCTATGAAATTGTAAGTGAATCACATAAATGATGCAGCACCTTTCAGCCATGCATTTCCACATATGGTATTTATTTCAAGAAGCAATTTATCATATATATCCTTTCAGATTCAATAAGAACATTTAAACATCTAATTAAGCAATTAGAAGCATTAAGTGCATAAATAAAGACTAAAAAAGAATTAATCAAGAATTAAACATCATAAAATAAGGAAATAGAAGCATTGTAACTAAGGGTCCATCTTGGCCCTAGAAAGAAAATAATTTAAAATATAATGAAATAGAAGAACACAAAAAATTAAATATGATTGAAGAACTGCAGAAAGTTTTTGGTTGTCTCCTTCTTTGGTACTCTTGCTTCTGTGTTTTAGATGGCAAACTAAGGTCCTTTTTATAAATGAAAATCCTCCTTGAATCTAGGGAAGTTTGGGGCAGTTCTTGTTTGATTTGATTAATTAAGTGGTTGAGATTTAGTTAAATGCTATTAATTTCAGTTGGGACAACTTGTCCACGATTTTCACCATCAAAGCCCACGAATTGGCTTTACCTTTTAAAAGATTAAATAAAGCTGTGTTTTATCTTCCGAATGGCACTAGAATCAGGCTGAAAGTTATGTGTGTTTTACTAGATAAAGGTAACAACAATCTTTCTTCCACTCCTCTGACCCAATTTCTTCAATTAAGCCCATAAACCCATAAATTCATTAAGTAACGAAATAAAGCAGCTAAGTACCATTAATTAAGGAGAATTAAACATAAATTGGGATAAAATAACATAGAAATAGTGAATATAAAATTAACATTTCAGTAACCTAACATCTATGCTTCTAAAACAAATGCCACTCTAACTAGACTGCAATAAACACTAAATCAGATTAAAGATATTATAGACTCCTCTTGTAGCCATATTTTAACCAAAAGTAGGCTCCAAACAGAATTAGTGCCCAGGATAGTCTTGCAACCACGAATAGAATCCTATTCCTTCTTTTAACATTAACAAGTCTTGACTGTAGGTTGTTAATCTCCTGCTTGGGTAAAAAAAAAAAAAAACCACAATACCGTCGGAGTGAATAGGAAGATCAAGCCAAAGAAAAAATTTACACCTATCTACATCCTGTCAAATAAGAAAACTACGTTACCAAAATATCTTAATTCAAGGCATATGAGAGAACGAGCCTTATGGATAGCATATACACAATGGGTAATTTCGACATCCCAAACCCTTCGACCGTGGTTATCCAATTTTCTAAATGTCACTAGCACTACTAATTCACCACAATAGCAGTACATTGAACTCATCTAACGTTGCTCAATGATGCAGATTGAGTCTAATTAACCAAAAGATCATTAGTTCGTTGGCTAGGGTTCCTAACCCACATATATGGGCATATCGGCCAACACTCTTAAGCGATGGGGGACTATAATGTACCATTTGTTTTGATACCAAATAATGTAAATTGGGCCTAACTAACCAAAAGACTAGTCATTGGCTAGGTTTATTCAACCCACATATATAGTCATCTCGACTAATACTCTTAGGCGATGTGTGACTATAATGCTCACTTTGCATCAGAAAAACAATGATAATTTTATTGTTATATTTTTTGTTCGTTCGTGTTATATGATGTTGCACTCCAACATAAAAACAAAAAAGCCAACTCATATTTAAGTTGGACACCTCAGCACTTTTTGTCATCAATTATTTAGACGAAGACTAACTTTAGAAAGACATTAAATTGAAATTAGAGAAGTTAAGTTTCTTGAATAAGTAAATTAGAGAGGAATAATTTTTCTCAAATTAAAATTAGAGGAACTAAATTGATTTACTTAGTAAAAACACAATTAAGTCTATTCTCTAAGCTAAAGTGCTTGAGCCGCAAAGAAAATATTGAAACAATAATAATTATGAACAATTATTGGATTATTAAAATATATATTAAATATAACCTTGAACTCTTTGAATGATGCAGGACTTTTAAAGATAAACATATGGTGGTGGATGATGGGGAGGATGATGGCAATGTAAGCCTACCCCAAGTGTGTGGTTAAAGTCTTTTAAAAAGAGAGAAAGAGAGAGTACCATCCAAAAATGGTTGACTAGCTGACCCCGTGATACTTTGCACAATGCTGCATATCCTTCTCAATGAGTCAAAAAGTTAACTTAGAATGGAGAAAAGAGTTCGTATTAGGATAAGGGTCAAAGAGAGGGTAGTTTGCTCGAATTGGGCTCACAAATCTCAAATCAATTCAGTGCTAAGTGAGTAAACAATGCAATAGATTGCTATCCAAATAAGTGTTGAACAGAATGTGAGAGTTCTAGGCTACTTAATTATCAATCTACATGACTTTTTTTCATTAATTTAATTTACTTATTTAGGTAAACTATGTTTACCAAAAACTGTTTACCAAAAACTTCTCTTACACCAGTTAGAGGAAAATTGTATGATGCTACTCAGAACAATGTTCTGTAGACAGTTGACTGATTATTAGATTGTATTTGATCTCACTTAATATTTTATTTAACATAAAATTCAATTTAACAATGAATAAATTATCAACATAGCCTTATAGTAGTGTAATTTTTTTTTTTTTTTTTGCTAATAGATGGTATTTTAACATCAATGGGGAGTGTGAGTTTGAATTACCAATATTGAAGTCAACTAACACTTAGTATTGGGAAGAGTGTCACTTTAGTTAATGCTTTTAATTCTTACACCATTAATGAGGATTCAAATATATTAGTATCGTACTTTTGTAAGTGATATGATTATATTTTAAATAAAGCGAAGCATTAGCTGAATTGGTTGGTAGTGCCAAACAGCCTGCACATCGAAGATTAGATCAACATGGACAATTGGTTAGGTTAGCACTGTGCTCTTTTTGTGTTCTAAAGTTTTTGATGTGGATGTGTTAGTGCGGGTCTCAAAATTCTACCATTTAATTAATGTTCAATTTGTTTTCACCATTCCCACTTTTAAAACTATACATATTTCATCTACCATGTATTCTTTTTTGTTTCTTAAAATACATTTTGCCACTTTAGTTTTTGGTTAAATTACAATTACCGTCATGGTTTATCGATCAAAAATGGTTTTTTGCATTCTGGCCTAGTAACATTAATTGTAGCAATTTTGAAAATCTAATATTTAATTACTAAAGAAATATTTACGTGTAACTTATATAGAAATACATATTATTGTGAGAAAGTTATTAAATTTACTTTCAGAGGCAAATGCTCCATTCACTTAACAGTTGTGTATTTATCCTCAAATATCACTTAATTATATCATGTATAGTTATTTAAATCTTACCTTTGATAACTATTTTTTTGACGGTTATATATGTAGGAATTACCACGATGTTGACATCAAGTGAAAAAGAGTTCATTAAAAAAATTTTAATGTTTAGAATGATGACGATAATTATTATTCTAATTTCTAGTGCAATTAAAAACTTAATAATTGTTACAAACAAAATTAAATTATTTTTGGCAACCTTTCACATAATATTAAATTCTACTCTTTCATTTTCAAGTTACTACTACAAAATAAGCATTGTCAATGTTTCACACAGAAAGAACAAAAGAGTAGGAAGAAGAGGAGACTTGCAGGGCGAATAGACGAGAGAAGAGGAGAATGAAGACTTGTATATTGAACAAGATAATGAATACAATCGGGTATGCTAGCTTAATTACATAATTAACTAGACTAACTACTCAGGTAACATTAAAACCTCCAGATCATAACTAACTTCAACTACAACGCAATTACAACACTGCCTTGAGTGGTTATCACTGACATTCCCCATCATACATAGCTTCCTGCTCTAACCTCCTGCTGTCACTTTTAATGTCTCTAAAATAATTGAACATTGAGTCCCCTAAGGGTTTTGTCAGTATGTCTGCTACTTGATCACTTACTGGAACATTAGCTACAACTAGTTGATTATCCATAACTCTTTCTCTTACAAAGTGAATATCCAATTCCACATGCTTAGCTTTGGAATGACACACTAGATTGCTGCTAGTGCAATTGCACTAGGGTTATTAATCCATATAACTAGCGGCTATGTATTAATTATTCCAAGTTGTGACAATAAGGATTGAGTCCACACTAGTTCACTAACTGCATTGGCAATACTTCGGTATTCTGCATCTTTACTAGAGTGTGCAATTGTGTGTTGCTTCTTGGAGGACCAAGAGATAGAGTTATCTTCAAGGACGAAGCAAAACCAAAATATTGACCTTCGATCATCCACACAAGAACCCTAATTTGCATCCGAGAACCTAGTGATGTGTAGACTAGAGGGCTTCTTCAGCATTAACTCATGATTCAAGTTCCTTTAAGGTACCTTAGTATACGTTTTAGCACTTTCCAGTGAGAATCCAATGGACACTACATGTATTAGGAAACTTTATTGACACTGAATAAAATTTTAGGTATTGTAAGAGTTACATATTGCAGTGCCCCCACAATACTCCTATATTCTCTGTCATTAGGAATAGAAACTCCATCTTGTTTAGATAATATGGTAGCAATTGTCACTGAGGTTGGAAGAGAATTGTCTCTAAACATGTTAACTCTATTCAGCAAGTCAATAATATATGTGGTCTGTGAGAGATGAATCCCATCTTTGAGATGCTTTACTTCTACTCCCAAGAAGTAACCAAGTTCTCCCAAGTCTTTTAGTGAGAATGCAGTGTACAGAAGCTGAATTACTTGCTAAACATATTGTGTGCTACTGCCAGTGACAACACATCATCTACATATTCCAAATAAAGATAGTAGCATGTTCATTCACTCTAATGAAGTGAGAAGAATCTGACTTGGATGAATTAAAACCCAATTGAACCAGGAAGTGGCCAAGTTTATCAAACCAGGCCCATGGGCCTTATTTAAGACCATATATAGCTTTCTTTAGCCTGCAGACTAGTGGCTTCCCAAAGAAGTACTATTCAAAGCCAGGGAGTTGTTCCATGAACACCTTTTCACATAGATCACCATTTGAAAAGCATTATTCACATCCACTTGCCTTAAGTCCCAACCATTAGTCACTACTACTGATCGAACTACTTTTACTATGGTTGGCTTAACTAATAGGCTAAAAACCTCTATGTAATGAGTTGATTAGAGGTACCCTTTGGCCAATAATTTGGCCTTATACCTAGCTATAGACCCATAGGGTGCTTCTTCAATTTGAAGACCTACTTGTAGCCTACTAATTTCTTATCACTTGGTATGAGTACCAACTCCCAAGTATTGTTACTGAGTAAAGCATCAAACTCATCAACAACAGCTGCCTTCCATTTTTCATAAGAGAATGCCTCTCTTATATTTGTGGGTTCAGTGTGTGTTAACTTAGCAGCCAAGATTCTTGGTTTAAAAAGTCTATTCTTAGCTCCAGTGGTCATTGGGTGTGAAGGCACATAAGTGACTGGGCCATTGTCATTGGTTATGACACTAAGCTCAGTAGTGGTATGAATAGCAATATTATTAGCTAGAGACACCAACATCATCTATAAATATCTAAGTAGTAGCATCTAAAGTGACATTGGGAAGTGTATGAGTAGAAACAGGTAAATGAGTTGGAGATGCATTAGATATTGAGATTGGTAATACACCTAAGATTGTAGTTACTGATTGTACTGGGTTTTGTATAATTGGACATACTGAGGTCTGATTGGGAAATTAGCCCTCTGAGTGAGTCACAAATCTGACATTGCACAAAGAAACAATTTTGACATTGCATAAGGAAACTTAGTCTCATCAAATACCACATGCTTGGATATAATTATCTTTCCTTCCTCAGTCATACACTTATAACCTTTATAACCTATGCTGTAGCCTAGAAAAATGAATGGAGCAGACCTAAATTGTAACTTGTGAGCATTATAGGGTCTTAGATTTGGGAAACAAAGACATCTAAAGGTCTTAAGCATAGTATAGTCTAGTTTAGACCCAAAAAGGACTTCAACAAAGGCCTTATAATCCAAACTGGGACTGGGTAATTGATTTATAAGGAAAATTGCAGTACTAAAGGCTTTTACCCAAAATTTCAAGGAAATTGATGCTTGAGCAAGCAATGTTAGTCCAACATCTACAACATGTCTATGTTTGCACTCTATAGCACCATTCTACTGGGATTTATAAGGACAAGTCTTTCTTATATTGAAACCATAGGAGCTAAACAATTTAGACACTCTAAGAAACTCAGTTCCCCATCAAATTGAACATCCTTTAGTTTTGTATTTTATTGCAATTCTGTAGAATTTTTGAATTAGACAAGTACATCATAAATCTCGGTTTTATTCTTTAGAAAATACAAACATGTATGCCTTGAATACATATTAATGATGGACATAAAATATATGTAACCATACTTAGAAATACAATGTACAATTCCCCAAACATCAATTTCTACCAACTGAAGTGGAAAACTATACTGAGTTTTTGAGTTACGAAAGGGAAGAGCATGGCTCTTGCCTATTTGACAGGCAACACAAACACTAGGGCCTGCTTATTGTCAGGAAAAGAAATATTATAAGCCTTGAGCACTTGCTTAACTATAGAAAAGGAATGATGGCCTAGCCTTCTATGCCATACTACCATAGATGTTTGAAACACCTGTAAAGAGGTGTTGAGGTAAGGGAAGTAAACCTTAGGCAAGCTCCTGGATTAAAAAGACTTGTTCACCTTATTCAAATCAAACTAGTACAGGCCATTATTGAGAGTTCTTTGAAGAAGAATCTCCCTTGTAACTTAATCCTTAACAAAGCAAAAATTTGGGTGAAATTAAAAAAGTACACCTTTTCACTAGAGAAATTTGATACCTTCATCATGTTCCTTGTAATAAGTGGAACATGCAATAATTTATTTAACTTGAGCAAGTGAGTACTACTGTGAGAAGTAAATTCAGAGCAGCTAATGTGTGCAATTAGAGCATTACCATTTCCCATTAACTTTGGATTGGTAGACCCATAAACACTTGATTGTTTCCACCATATTAACTTCCAAATTGTAGATTGCTAAGATTATTAGTAATGTGCTTGGTAGCCTCTAAGTTAGCGAACCATTTGGAGGAGTCATTTTCATTTGAGTTAGTGGTTACAACCATTGCATTTGTAGATTTATTGTAGTTCATATGGCTAGTTGAAGTATTATAGTTTCCTTGATTGGTTCCACTATTTCTAGGATATGAATTTTTTTGATTTGAGTATCCTAAAAAATTAAGATCAAATCTATAAAAGCATTTTTGAACAATATGGCCTATTTTACCACATAATTGGCATTGAGGCCTGTTAGAATTCGATTTGCCACTTTGTTGTTATTATCTATGTTTCCTTTTGCTTGGTTGCTGTTAGATGGACCAATTTTCTTTGGCTGAACATCAACTACATTGGCTGAGTAAGTATTGGTAGCTTCAACTTCAGCATTCAGCATACCAATTTAAGTGAATAAAGTTGCTTTCTTGAAGAAATCACAGCTATGATGGACTTATATTAATGCCAAGGTTTGCAAGAATTGCAAGGGTCATATCTACTTTTAAAACAGAGTGACCACACACAACCAAAGTATCATATACAAATTTCATCTTGGTTAGATATTCACTCATGGTGAGTGAACATTTCTTCTGTGATTGAAGCTGCAGTTTATATCGCATGTCACGCCCCAAATTCTAGGAGCATGATCGGCGTAGGGAGCCAACTGGCAACCTACCAACCTACTCTATGACTCCATGCAGTGAAATTCAAAATAACGTAAATTAAACTCAAGTCAATTTATAAACCAAGTGCACAAGGCCATATATTTTAAATATGAAAATTTTCATGTCATTTTTACGTAAAATTGGACAGAGTTTTCCCTGAAATATGGACATTCTAGGGTACAACCCACAACCAAAAAGATGGATAATTCCACCACACAAAGTTCCATAGCTTCAAGGGAACAAGATAAGAGATAATATTAACAACTAATCAAAATAATTCATATTTACATGACTTGACCAAAACACCAAAATGACTCGATGCAATTCCTAGCCAACATGTCCAGATGCCTTCTCAAAACACTCCACCAACAAGAGAAAGGTTTAGCATAGCTAGTTGGTAGGCTTAGCAAAATATGGTGGCTCAGGAGATTTGGCACTGACAACTTGATCTGAAAACGAAAAAAGATGTGAGTCACAAAGACTCAGTGAGATGAAATTTCCTACCAATCCTACACATAGAAGCCATATGACAGTTATTAAAATATAATATTTAGAAAGGGAGTTAACATAAGCAAAAAGGGATTTAGGAAATTGAATCATAACAAAGGAACATTTCATAATTTGGAAACCAAGATCATTTCATAGAGAGGTAAGTTCGAATGATATAATTAAAATTCTTAAACGATTATATAAAGCTTTTTGAATTATCTTAAATTGCATATATCAAACGAGGAGTAAAAATCATAGGAATAAACTTATCAATATAATTATATGAAACATAAAATTCTAAAGAGTTTATAATTTTCAATATAATCAGGAGATGGATCCAATATTTTTTCTCATAGGTAACTCGTTCACATGAAACAATGTATCTCATGCATACAGAGTAATCTCATGGATGGAATAAATCACATATCCATTCCAATGGCGTACCTTTTACCTCCCATAAATAGTACATGGACAAACAAATGCTTGGTGCACCTAGGGTTACTCTATGAAAGCGTAAAAGGATCCACCAAAAACAAACTTCGCTTATCAATGAGTTTATATTGCCATACATTAACAAATAATTTAAACATACAATATTACAAATTTATAATACTTTTCTATAAGAAAAATATCATCAAACATTTTACTTCAATCACATAATTAAACATTTAGATGTTCACATAATTGAAGTTCATTCCCTAAAATTCTAAAATCACTTTGCAAGGCAATGTTTCAATAAAATAAGAATTTGGGCATAAAAGGGTAATTAATATAACTCCAAGACTAATAAGGAACATATTAAAAAAATTTCTTTTAGCATAAAAGAATAATTAATATAATTTCAAGACTATCATAAAATAGTTTCATATATGTAGTCAAGGTAGAAGTTCAACTCACTCTTAGAACATAGAATCTATCCAAGAATTTGGGTAAAAGAGGTCTTAAAGCCCTCCATCTTCCCTAGCTAGCCTAGGCCCCCTATTTTAGAGATTGTTTCTGCAGTGGAACACCCATTCAGAATTTTGCTTAGTTAAATGGGTTAACCTCCAGCTTAAGCAAGAAAATTTCAGCACAAGAATCACCAAAGTGCTTCTCAGTTGAGTACTAAATAGAGGAAGGTTGTAATTGACAAAATGTGGATTTTTGGGAACAATCTCCAATGGTAAATACTAAATCTATACCTAAAAACTTCTTGTTAGCTGAGTTGGAGGAAGAATAGCTATTCAAACAAAGAGCATGGAAAAAAGAATTTGCTTAAGCTTGAAATGAAGAACTCGGTGATTTACAGCACTGAAAAATGAATTTTTGATATCAAAACAGCATCCTAAATGGTGCACACAAACTAGACAAAACGGAAGGAGGAAACCACCTACTAGTCAGCAAGAGGTGAACGAAAAACTAAGATCTGAAGCTTCTAGAGTATTTTGAGTATGAAACGAATGAGAGAATGGGCGACTATATTCTTTTTTGTTGTGGTCCCCTTTTCTAATTCTGAATATGATGGGAGAGAGAGAATGACATATCAGATTTTTTTCTCTCTTTAAATTTCCAGCTATCCCAAGTAATTATTATGGGTTATAATAATAAAGTAATTAGTAAATTTACAACAAAGTCCTTAACCCAATTGGGACATTACAATTTATCGCCCCATTCAAAAGAATTTATCCTCCAATTCAAAATAAGAGTAAGGGCAGAAGAGTTTACTTACAAAACAAATACGGGTATTTTTCTTGCATGAGAGCTTTAGATTCCAAGGTCATCTCTTCCTTCCCATGATGCTCCCATAACACTTTTATCAATACATACTCTTTAGATCTAAGATTTTTGACTTGCCAGTCAATGATGGCCATTAGTTATTCTTCATACGTAAGTTGAGGAGTTAGTTCTATTGGAACTTCTGGTAAAACATGAGTGTCATCTTGAATATACTTCCTCAACATTGATACATGAAACATGAGGTGCATTCCTGACAACGCTAGTGGTAGATCCAATTTGTATGCCATCGCTCCAATCCGTTGAATAATAAGAAATGGACCAATGTATTAGGGGTGATAATTTACCCTTCTTGCCAAATTGTATTATTCCTTTCATTGGGGAAACTTTGAGGAACACCTATTCACCTTCTTGAAATTTAAGCTCTCTTCGTCTTATATCTACATATGATTTTTGTCGACTTTGAGAGGCTAACAATTTTTCTTTAATATTCTTAACCTTCTCAATTGCATCCATCACCAAATCAGGTCCCAGTAACTTGGTTTCCTCTGCTTCAAACTAGCCCAAAGGAGATCTATATTTTCGACCATACAAAGCTTTAAAATGGGCTATTTGAATGCTCAAATGGTAACTGTTGTGGTAACAAATCTAATGAGTGGTAAGTATTTCTCCCAACTGTTCTCAAATTCTAGAACACAAGCCTGTAACATATCTTCTAATACTTGAATTGTTCTTTCAGACTGACCATCTGATTAAGGATGGAAAGCAGTACTAAAATGTAATTAAGAACCCAATGCTTTCTAGAATGACCTCCAATAACGGGTTGTGAATTGAGTACCCCAATCTTAAATATTGGATAAGGGTACACCATACAAGGATACTATCTTATCAAAATATAATTGAGCATACTGAGAGACTGGGTATGTGGTCTTAACTGGTAAGAAATGGGCACACTTTGTAAGCGAGTCTACAATCACCCAAATAGAATCAAAATCCCTATAAGTTTTTGGCAATCCAGTGAGAAAGTCCATAGTGATTCTCTCCCACTTCCATTTTAGAATTGACAAATTCTGGTGCAACCCTGTAGGTCCTTGATGTTCTGCTTTAACCTATTGACAGGTTAGATAATGGGAAACATGGTCGGCAATATCTTTCTTCATACCATCCCACCAATAATGATTCTTCAAATCGTGATACATTTTATTACTTCATGGATGTATGGTATATGAAGATGAATGGGCATAATGCATGACTTACTTCCTTAATTCATCCAGTCTAGGTACCCAATATCGACCTTGATAGAATATAATCCCCTGGTTATCATTTGTAAGGTTTGCATCAGCCTCTGTCTCAATTATTTTATTAATTTGTCTCTATCAGGATCTTGTGCTTGAGCAGCTTTAACATGATCCATCAAAAAGGACAAGATTTGCATGTTAGATATTAATACACCTGACTCAGTGATCTATAATTCCACACCACTGTTTTTAATCCTCGAAGCTTATGAATCAGGGGTCTACGACTTATATCGATATGAGCCAAGCAGCCACTAGACTTCCTACTGAGCACATCTGCCACCATGTTTGCCTTGCCTAGATGGTAAAGAATAGAGCAATCATAGTCCTTGATTAACTCCGTTCATCAACATTGTCCCAAATTCAAGTATTTCTGTTCAAAGATAATCTTCAAATTCTTATGATCTAAATAAATTTTGCATGGTTCTCCATAAAGATAGTGTCGCCAAATCTTCAAAGCAAAAACTGCTGACCAAAATGGATGAATAATTCCACCACATATAGTTCCATACCCTTGAGGGCACAAGACATGAGATAATATTAATAACTAATCAAAATAGTTCATATTTACATGACATGACCAAAACACCAAAATGACACGATACAATTCCTAGCCAACATGTCTAGATGCCTTCTCAAAATTCTGCACCAACAAGAGAAAAGCCTACCACAGCTAGTTGGCAGGCTCAACAGAATATGGAGACTTAGAAGATTTAGTACCTGTAACTTGATCTGAAAAGGAAAAGGCAAAGGGTGAGTCACAAAGAATTAGTGAGATGAAATTGCCTACCAATCCTACACATAGAAGCCACATGACAGTTATAGAAATATAATATTTAGAAAGGGACTTAACATAAGCAAAAAGGGATTTAGGAAATGGATTCATAACAAAGGAACATTTCATAATTTGGAAACCAAGATCATTTCATAGAGAGGTAAGTTCGAATGATATAATTAAAATTCTTAAACAATTATATAAAGCTTTTTGAATTATCTTAAATTGCATATATCTAATGAGGAGTAAAAATTGTAGGAATAAACTTATCATTATAATTATATAAAACATAAAATTCTAAAGATTTTATAATTTTCAATATAGTCAAGAGATGGATCTAATAGTTTTTCTCATAAGTTACTCTTTCTCATGAAACAATATATCTCATGCATTCAAAGTAATCTCATGGATGGAATAAATCACATGCCCGTTCCAATGACTTACCTTATACCTCCTATAAATAGTACATGGACAAACAAATGCTTGGTGCATCTAGGGTTACTCTATGGAAGTGTCAAAGGATCCACCAAAAATAAACTTCGCTTATCAATGAGCGTATATTGCCATGCATTGACAAATACTTTAAACATACAATATTACAAATTTACAATACATTTTTATAAGAAAAACATCATCAATAAAAAGTTATACTTCAATCACATAACTAAACATTCAGACATTCACATAATTGAAGTTCATTCCCTAAAATTCTAAATTCACTTTGCAGGGCAATATTTTCATAAAATAAGAGTTTGGGCCTAAGAGGGTAATTAATATAACTCCATACTAATAAGGAACATATTTAAAAATTTTCTTTTAGTATAAAAGGGTAATTAATAGTTTGGGCCTAAAAAGGTAATTAATAGTTTTACTATAATCTTTAACACACCCCTTCACACCAAAGCCACCTTCTGACTTGAATCTTGCACAATTTAATTATGAACAATGAGAGTGCCAAGGATTGAACTGCTTACAACTTGATGATATGGCTTTGATATTATGTCAAGAATCATTTCAATGCAAAAACTTAAATTGTTAAGAAAAGATCTATGAATTGTTTTATTATAATCTCCAACAGGCATAGCTCTCTTATGACTGTAACCCTTTATACTTGTAAGTACGGCCATTGTAAAAGACTTCTGAAGAGATATTGATCCATCAAATTGCAAGAGAGAAAAATTAGGAAGAGGTTCATATAATAAATTACAATAATAAGGTTCTGAACAAATGATGCCGATGATTATAAAATAGGAAGAAGATAATGCTTTTGTGACCCAGTATTTTATGTTTGTCTACATCTAGTGCGACTTTTGAGTTGCAAAATTGGAATGGTATTGGGAAAAACGATAAAATATTATTACCATTTATTAGTTAAATATTTCTTTTTGTGTTGGGTTGAGAATTATGTCACCTTGACCTTACAGTGACGAAATTTAGTCTGACTTTTTAAAATATGCGGAAGGATGAATTAATATTGATATAAATTTGTTTATATTTACACTTTTTAATTTCTTATCATCATAGGATGCTACTTTCATTGATTTATCCGTTAATTTAGAAGTAATTATTATATTAATTTTGGATGCTAAATTATAAAAAATTATAAACATACAATCAAATAGTTGATAATTTATTATATATATTTAAAAAGTATTATTATACGTGAATTTTATGATATATATTGATGGGATACAAAATTACTTTAGTTTAATATAAAATTTTATTAAGTATGATATTTGAGATAAAAACTTTTAATCTAATGGAGAATGTTTGGAGAAACTTATCTTATATAAATGTTTTGTTAAGTATTAGTTTTGATTGTTAAGGATATTGTCAACCAAGGTATTAAATTTCTTTTCGAGGTACCGTTTTAGCTATTCAGGAAACGAAAACGTTTTGAAACATTTTGAAAATTTCATGAAAACAGATGATTTTTTAATAAATATTTCGAATAAGTTTAAATAATAATTTTTTTTAATTATAAAGGATTCTAACATGATAATAATAAAATAGATATATATAATTAGATAACATAGTATTGAATAA